>JAJIYU010003319.1:0-27461 GCA_030144865.1 Tinospora cordifolia | reverse complement strand
TGGGATGGTTTGATTTGTGAGCATAGGGGGGTTTATATAGGCTTCAAAAGTGTGTAGAATAGCAAGTTTGTGGTGCTCTAATGCTAAGAAACTTGCCAATAATTCAAATTTGCGTGCCCCCCAAGCATAGGAGATTAGAAGGAAATTTTTTTTTGAAATTTTTAGAGTTTAGAAACATTTTTTTTCAGATTTTTGATGTATTTTTATTAATTTTATTCGGATTTTCAATTATTTAAATCGGAGCCTCGATCTTGAGCCATCGGATGTTCCTCGATCGCATCAACAGATCACGATTCGTTTTTTGCGGATGGATTCTCGACCGTTAGATAAAGTGGGATTGATCTCAGGCATTGGATTATCCTCGAACGCATCAACAAGATCACGGAAATGGATGGATTAGATCCTGGCCCTCGGATGTGCATCGATCGCAGCACTTTTCACGATCGATCGAAAACGAGTCGATTCCTGTACCTCCGATCTTCCTCGAGCGTAGCATTATTTTCGCGATCGATGGAACATGGCTATCTGGACCGTCAGATGATCATCGGGTACTGTGTGCGGATCGGGTTCGCGATCAACGAAAACGTTCTGGTCCGTTGGATTTCGTTTGATCGTTTATGCGCCGTCAGATCTGCCTCGACCAACCCATACGTTTGCGATCTCCGAACGCGTATTCGATCTGGTCCGTCCGATATGCCTCGAGTTGCGTTTTTAGATTGATTTCGCGATTAACCTCTGCGCCCGTGATCTGGACCGTTGGATTGGATAGATTGATTTTGGACCGTCCGATCTTGATGATTCGGTGCATCCGGGTGTGCGATAGGATCTTGATCTTGGCCGTTGGATTTCACAGATTCGTTTTGGACCGTTGGATCGTGTTTCTAATTACAAAATCCCTCTAAAGCTTCTATAATCCGAATTTTAGCCAATTGGACACTTCTAAATTAATAAAAATTTTGTTTTCTTGTATATTCTCTTCCATTTTGACAATTTGCTAAATTTTTCTCCTTTCTAATTATTTAATATTGCATTTATTTTATATATTTCTATTTCTTTAATATTTTTGATGCTATTAATTAAATAATCAATATTTTCCATTTTCATATATTTTTATTTATTTTCTATTTTATTTTCAGATAATAAATTATGTAATTATACACCATTATTTACATAATATTTGATTTATTTTTTTAATAAATATATTTTATTTAATTATATGAATTTTTCTATGTACACATTCTTATAATATGTAGTATTCATATTTATTGTGCTAACACACACATTTTTTATACCCATATTAACCTATATATGTATTTATACTTTATTTTTATTTATTGCTTAAGCACTTCTTTAAATGTCATAATTAATTCCACTAAATTGTAATTTTCATTTAATTATCCTAATTTTTATTATATCTCCAATATAAATTATTTTTCATATGCCAACCCACCATTTGCACCCAAAATTTCTTAGAATCTTTGAAATTAATTTATTCAACTTATTTATTTTTTTTTATTTAAAATTTTTTTGACAAAATTCTGGGGTATTACAAGATCACCCTAATCGAATAATGATTTGGAAATGTGCATTAGTTTAATATGAACTCAAAAATATATATTAAAGTCCTTAATTCTTAGTGAATAATGAGATATAATTTTTTATTAAATTCATGTAGACCCATAAATGCATGACCACCCTTAAACATGTGCAAACCACATGGGTGGAACACCATGATCATGTACACCCTCACCCTACCCAACCTTAATAGGACATTTTCCTTATTTGAAATCATGTAAAATGATCCTATGTGCCGTGCAAATGATCAAATATACCACACCTATGAGAAACTATAAAGAATGATGTCATGTACACCACACTTTCATCATGTGCACCATGCCCTATTATGCAAAACTGGCCCATATATGTGTATATGAGTGTGCACACATGTGAAACTAATTAGAAGTGTCTAAAATATGAACAAGACACACACAAACCCTAGCCGTCCTCACATGCATACAAGAAACCAAGAAGGAAAGTTTTCGTCTTTCCATTTTGGCAACAAAACTAGGTGATTCTCTCATATGGGGTGCCAACTTTGGATATGAGCTAATTAAGGGAGTTTCCTAGAATTCCTAAGACCATGATCTTGTGTCCCCTCAAGCCTAATTGTGTACTCCCCATGCTGGACATCGAAGAGAAAGAATTAACAATAATTCCCTAATAAAAAAGGTCGAATGAGAAGTGTTTTTATGTGTGTTTGTATGATGAGCAAGCAAGAAACCAAATGAGAAAGTTTTGTGAGCACAAATCCAATCTAATATAGGGCATCACAACTGATATGGACACCATTCTAAGTCTGAAATTATTCTCTTAATTAATTAAGAAAGCAAGGAAAGAATTCAATATATGTTCACATAAGATTAGAAAGCTTTAGTGGTCCCATGAGCACATTAGCCCATTCCAATGCAAGCCATCACTTGTGTATATGGAATAATGTTCAACTTGTGAGGAAACCCTAATCTAAGATGCCCAAACCATAGCCCCCCTTGTGCTGTTGAAAATCTATATAAACCCCCTTTTGCACACTTATTCTTCATCCTAAGTAAAGAGTTGACACTTTACTCTTAGCTTGTTCTAGCCTTCTTCTTGGCATCCTTTGTGTTCTTGAGTGATCTTGAGGCATTCTTGAGTGTTTGAGTATTTGATTGAGTGTTCCTGAGTGGTCTTGAAGTGCTAGAAGTGTTGAAGAAAAGAACCTCTGCTAAAATTTTGAGAAAAAGCTTCATAAGGTGGAAGTGATTTCTAAAACCTCCTTTTTTTCTTCTTTAGATTAATACCATGTTTATCACATGCTTAGTTTTCAGAAATCATTCATGTTTCAATTTCAAAAATTTAATCATAATTTTAGTTTTAGTTTAGTACATGAGTAGGATTTAAGCATTCATTAATCCATGCCATGTCTAGTACCATGTTGAGGTTTATTTCAATGTATGATGCATGTTTTTGGATGATTCATGCTTTGATTTTTAGATTGTTTATATTTTAAAATTTATTTCCCTTATTCTTTGATTCTTGAATATGAGATTAATTATGAGATGATGATGATCAATAATCATGTACCATCATAATGAACATGTGGGTCATTATGAATATTCTTTTCATGTGATTATTCCACATGGTGTAAAGACCAAAATACTTGGTTGGTGGATAAGAGGCCCTAAGTCCAAAAGTCCAATGAAATTGACTAAGAAATGTCTTTTTCACTCTAAGGAGGTATTTTGTTAAGAACATTAAGGGCATTGAAAACCTTTTGGTCTAAGTCACAACTATACACAAAACATTACTTAAAACGCCTAATGTATGCAAGTGTATGAATTACGGATGTGTTTTTAGTCCAAATTAGAAAATTGGTGGTTTAAAAAAGATCTACTGGGCTATGTGCTCACCCTTTCCCTCTTATTTTTAAGGAAATTGAATCATGAAGACTAATGAATATTTGATAGGGTTATTTAAATTCGAAAGCTCGTATATAAGGGCATATTGCCCAAATTTTGGTTCTTTAAATTTAGACTTCTGTTGAATTTTGTCTCAATTTTGCGTTATGTATTCTTTCTTTAATTATCTTAAATATTGAAGATTCAAGGGGTGTACTTCTTTATTTTATTGAATAAATAAAGATTGGAATATTTCTTTTATCCCTTTGTAATAGTTTTATTAAATTAAAAATTGAATTTTTTGGGTTGTGTGCTCATTATAAATTAATAAGACTTGGGATAATTGAAATATAATGTGATGCAAGTTGTGCATTTGTAAATTGTAACCAGACCTAGCCCACCTTATGGTCAAGTCCAATTCAAAATCTCGGGGGTTGTAGTGTTACAAAGGGGGTATCAGAGATCAGCTATTAGAAACACTGGGCTAGAAATAAAAATCAAGCCTAAGCATGTGTTGTTGGACTAGAATTCAAAAGTTTAATCTTATACCAATAATGGTATTAGATTTAGAAAGTATTAACTCAATTAGTTTTACGCTTTGAGTTGAAATTAGAATGCCCTACCTTATATTTTGAAATTGAAAATTATTTTGGAAGGTGTTTTCAAAAAGGAAAGAAATGTTTTGAAATGTTTTGTTTCGATACAAAGTCTACAAGTTGAGCTGATAGTGGGTAAGCCTTGTCTCAAGTGAAGCTAAACTTTAAAAAGGAGGTGGGTTATCCCACCCTAGAAAGTGTGGTTGCTAAGCAAACTTTGATCTTACCGCCCGATCTAGAATTTGTCCTACCAGCTTATACGAGTAGTCGAAGTTGAAGAACACCCTTACTTTCTATAAAAGAAAATTAGAAGGTGAAAAACTTAAGGCAAGAAATTGAATAGAAGTTGAAAAAGATGTCCAAGGTGGTATCTTAACTAGACAAAGATTGTAAGTCAACTAGATTGAAACCCTAGGTCTAGGTGAATGACCTTAGGTAGAGACATGGGTGGTAAAGTGGATCAAAAGCATAAAACATCAGGACACAGGTTAGAAACTGAAAATATGCGAGAACAAAATCATTGTTTGGTCAGGACACATAATCGAAAAGATTTTGTATCTCTGGTTTCTATGTAGTATGAGATGCATAGGGATTCGGGGCTATGGAGAAAGTTTGGACTTGGAGAATGACGGACCATGTTTGTTGAATGATCGGTAACTTTAGAAGAACTTGTTTCTCTATGCTTGGTTGGTATCGGACGGTCAGGTATAGTGGGCTCGAGAAACCTTGGTTATCAAAACATTTGTGAAATTGTTTGGGTGTGGCAATTTTCTAAGTGAAAGTCTAAATAGAAGGGGTGTCGTATGAGACACTTAAACCTAAAAGCTTAGATGAAAGCCTAAAATTTTGCTATGCTAGCATGAAATTGCTCGATTGTATGATTGTTTGAAAAGCATGCTTGATTTGTTTATATGTCATATGAAACCAAATCCTGTACCTATGAACAAAAGGAACCTAGAAGCATAAACTATTAGGCCACTAAACAAATCAAGAACCTAGAAACATGAATCTAGAGTCATGATAGTACGAATGTTTGATATTGACAATCTACTTGATTTGTAGACAATGGCTAGAATAAGAAGGCACACTACTCGATCCACCACTTCTGACGAGACAGAGCATAGGGATCGGGAAATACTACTGGCATGGAGAATATGATAAATGAAGTTGCTTAGAGGGTTATGGATCAACTGATGAACGCTCTACCCTAGATACTCCCTCAAGTAGTTCTTCAACCTCAGATGCCTGAACCCGTCCAAGTTCAACTTCAAGCCGAGTCAACACATGGTCTTCAAGCTCAGCCCAACAGGTAGGTGATTTCCAGGGTCTTTCGTAAAGAGCCTCGAATAGAGCCATCTTAATACTTGCCTGATAACTATTGTTATGGGTAAACTCTGCCAAGTGTAAGTGTTCGATCTAATTTCCTTTAAAGTTTAGAACAAATGATCTCAACATATCTTCCAAGGTCCGGATAACTCTCTTAGATTGCCCATCTGTCTAAGGGTAAAAAGTAGTGTTCATAGTTAGTTTAATGCCCAACTCTTTCTATAGACTTTGTTAGAACTGAGAAGTGAAGCAAGAGTCTATGTCAATTACAATCATATAAGGCACACCATGATGTAACACCCCAACCCCCTAAAAACAGGTTCAAGCTCAACCACAAGGTGGGTTGGGTCCTATGTTACATTTACAAGTACACAACTTGCATCTCTTTCTATTATCTCAAGTCTTATTATTTCTCAATGAGTAGACAACCCAAATAACTTGATTCTAATTTAATAAGACTATTACAAGAGAGATAAGAGAAAAACTTCAATCTTTATTTATTGAATAAAATAAATTGATACATGCTTGAAATTCAAATAACAAAAAGGGGAGTACATAACTCAAAAATTTAAAAGAAAAATTCAGCAGAAGTCTTAAATTCAAAATTTGGACAACATGCCCTTAAAATAGAACTTTCAAAACTCAGAAATAATCTAATGTCCATGGCTTTCATGATTCAAGTCAATTTCTTGAAAAATATAAGGAAGGGGTGAGCACATAGCCTAGTGGATCATTCATTAAACAACTAAGTTACTATTTCAAATCAATAGCACATCCGAATTCAAATACTTTCATGCATTAAGTGATTCAAGCAACTTTTTGGTTGTAGTTGACGTTAAGATTGAAAGGGGTTCTACTCCCTTGATATCCTTAATTTAGATACTGCTCTTTAGGGTGGAAAGACATTTCTTTAATCACTTTCCATTGGATGCCACATACCAAGTATCCCTAAGTTGCGGCCCACAACCACACACTTCAAGCATTTGTTAAGAACACCCATATCACCCATACGGGTCACTATGATAGTACATAGTTCTTATCTTCAATTTCTTATATTTAAGAATCACATAATCATAAAAGAAATTCAAAATGTAAATGTCATAATTTTAAACAACTAAGAAAGCATGAAAACATTACATCGCATGCTTGAAACATTGAATTAAATCCTAAACATGGATTCTGAGCATGACATGCTCTCATGAGTGATTCAAACATAAAAACATGCTAACTAAAATTAAAATATGATTAAAAATGTTGAAACTAAAATAAGACATGCTAAAAATTAGAATTTAAACAAGCATGAACATTGTAAAAATTTAAAATAGCAAAGTAGAGGTTTAAAAAATCCACACCACCTTAATCTGAGTTTTTGTTGAATCCGACAGAGGTTCGCCTTATCAACCACTTTCAGAACTTTAAACCACCAACAAAACTCTTTTAAAAACTCTCTAAGATACTAAAATAAGAACTTCTCACATAATAAAGAAGAGAGAGTGGGAAGAAGTGCCAAGAAGAAGGCAAGAACAAGCAAAGAGGGAAGTGTCAACTCTTTGCATTGGGATGAGATGAATGTGAGAAAGAGGGGGTATTAATAGGTGTTCATTAGCACAATGGGGGCATCTGGGGAAGCTCACCACGTTTGGGCATATTTCCAAACTCATAAGGGGATGGTTTGAGTGAGAAAGGCAAGTGTGATCATGGTTGGCAAGTGGGACCACTAAGTTTTCCAATCCAAGTGTGAGCAAAATCTTTGAACCTTATTTGTTTCTTTTATGTGTTAACACAATTAAAGGTTTAGAATACATTCTAATCTCTTTTGGACGTCTTCTATTAAGCGAAAAACATTCTAAAATATTATGATTCATAAATCAAATAAGATTTTAATATGAGCACACAAAAACAAAGCTTTGGAATGTTTCTTATTTCCCTTAGATTCTCTCCATTTTTGGCTCCACATGTGAGCCTGAGGCAAGCTTCTATTTTCTAATTTTTTTTAGGTGAAGGAATCTTTCTATATCTCTTTAAATCAGCCACTCTCATTAAACTTTTATCTTGGGTTTGTCACATGTGTGACCACACACACTTATGAAACATTTTATATGTAACCTTATTATATATGATCATTTATCTTGGCACATGGAATCATTCTTCATGGTTTCTATAGGTGTGGGCATACTTGATCATTTACATGGCAGATGAGATCATTCTTCATAGTTTCAAATAATGGACATGTCCCATGGAGCTTAGGGTAAGGTAGGGTGCACATAATCATGTGCTCTACCCATGTCACTTGCACATGTTAGGGGTGGTCGTGACTTCATAGGTTCACAAAAATCAAATAAAAATTAATATCTCCTTATTTACATGGAAATATGATTTATATCCTATAGTTTTGGAATTTCATGAACCTAATGCACGTTTTAAGGTATGGTTTGGCCCAATGTGATTTTACCTCAAAAACTTTCCTTATTTAAGACCCATTAGGTCACTAGGCAAATGAAAATTCAAATCTTGGCCAATTGTTCTAATTTTTGGGTATATCATTCATTTTGTTAATTCATGTCATTTCATTTCATTTCAAGTCATTTTGATCCCCCAAAGTATCAATAATGACAATTCTTTCTAATTTGGATCCCTTGAAGGGCGTTTGACAAATGAAAACCTTAACCTCAACCTATTGTTCTAATTTTTGGATATGTTATCCCATTAGTTGGTTCATGTTACCTTCATTTAGATCAAGTTCTTTTGGGTCCTTAAGGAGCACTAAATGAGAATTTAGGAAATCTACCAAATTTAGCCCCGAAATGAGGTTGGTTTCATTTTGCAACCAAATTTTACTGAATAAATGATAAATTTCATTTAATTGACTATAGAACATTTAGGATATTACAACGTACCCTTCTCAGAAAAATTTTGTCCTCAAAATTTGTACATAACTAAGGATTTTTACTGAATAGATGTAGATACTTGGTCTTCATCTCACTTTTAAGTTCTCAGGTAACTTCTTCTACCCCGTGATGTTGCCACAATACCTTCACTTACGGGATATCCTTTGTTTGCAGACTTTGTACTTCATGGTCATGGATTCTGATGGTGTTTCCTCGTAAGTAGCATCACCTTAAAAATTCACTTCCTCCTATTGGTTGATGTAGAGGGCTAAGGTTAGTACTTTCTCCCATTTCCTTTTAATGTATAGGACACAAAAGCTTAACATAGCCTTTAGTATCTTGGTAACTCTCTCAAACTTACTGACTTGATCTAGATCTGGTTGGCAAAAATTAGCCACTTTAGTGAGATGATTCGCAATTACCCATACAATGCTTTCTCCTTAAGTCTTAGAGTATCTCAGCATCTAACCTAAGGTCAGTATGTTTTTCTTATTCAATTTCCTTTATTTAGCTTGTAAGTTATTCATCTTTCCTTTGTTTACCCCCAATCTGAATGCAAAAGATCCGATGGGCAAAAAATGTTGTAGAAATAGGCTCATTTTTCATTTTAGGGTCATACCCAACCTAAAGTTCTCAATCTATTTGAAGGTTAAAGTTTTTTTTTGTCGTACCCAACCTCCGTCTTAGTGGACTCGACCACACGGCAAACCTTGGGTTATTACTAACACTTTATATTCCCAGACTTTCTATTTTGAACCTTCAAAATGTAACAACAAAGATTCTTAAGGGAATAAATTTCATATATTGAAAAGAATAGGTACAAAACCTTATAAAAGCTAAAACTCAAAAATGCTAACATATAACAATTTTAAATAAAAGGCCAATCATGTTTTCCTAATTCTTTTATACTAGGATCTCTAGGGTAGGTCTTGATCTTCTTGAGCTTCAACAGCAAACACTCTAGCCTGGTTTTACCCACGACCCTGATTTTTCTCTTGGTTGGCATTTTATTGTTGTTGTCTACATTGAAAACAATCAATCTAACCTCTTCATTGAGAGTTTTGTGGCTAAGGAGCCTAAGTTTAGTTGGGCAGTTTCTTGCTACATGACCATTCTACCTACACACATAGCCCAGTCCCTATTTCCTTGCCTATTCTTTTAGTTCATCTTTATTTTGCCCTTATTTCTGGGTCTGTGGTGCCTTCTCACCACTCTTATTCTTTTTTTGGGCCTCTAGGTTACCTATTTCATTATTAAGCTTCTTGTTCTTTCCCCTTAACCTTAGTTCTAAGATGAGTTCATGTCCTAGGATCCCTATATGTCTTTAAGCTTAAAGTCATAATCACTTTTTGAATCTCAATCTTGAGATCCTAAGCAAACCAATTAACTTTCATTCTTTCTTATTAGATCAGCTCCCGAGAGAACTTATCCAACTCAATAAACTTTCTCTCATACTCAGCTATAGTCAAGTCCTTCTGATTCAACCTGATGAAGTCTTCTAGCAGCTTCCATAGTGTCGTCTTTGGAAAGAACTTTTCATGGAAGACTTCCTTGAACTCTTCCTGGCTCATCTTTTCAACGTCGATGTTTGTTTCAGCAAACATTCGGACTATCATGACTCTAGATTTAGTTTTTAGGTTCTCGATCTATTCAGTGGCCTAAAAGTTTTTCTTCTAGGTTATTTTCATGCATGGGTACAGGATTTCGTCTCAAAACAAATAAACAGTAAAGTATGCATGTCACACAATCATACAATCAAGCTAGCACAACAAGGTTCCAAGCTTCCACCTAAGCTTTCAGGTTAAAGTGTCCTATACCACTCTACCCCTTCCACTTAGGTTTCCACCTAGAATAGAGTCGCACTCAAACAATTTCACAAATTGCTCGATAACTAAGGTTCCTAAGCCTACTATACTCCACCGTCCCATACCAGGAAGCATAGAGAAACCCGTTCTGCTAGGACTTATCGATCATTCACCACACATGGTCCATCATTCTCCAAGTCTAGGCTTCCTCCATAAACCCAAATTCTTATGCATCCCATACTACATAGAAATCGAAAGATACAGAAGCTTCCTGGCCCCGTGTCCTAATCAAACAATTTTCTATTTTCAAACAAGTTTCAATTTCTAGCCTATGTCCTAGAGATTTATGCTTTTGATCTACTATGCCGCCTATGGCTACATCCATGTTTCGATAAGGTCAATCCCCAAAACCCATGGTTTCGAACTGGTTGAATAACAACCTCTATCTAGTCAAGACACCACCTTTGGCATCTTTTTCGATTTCTAGACAGTTTCTTACCCTAATTTTTCACCTTCTAATTTTCTTTTATAAAAAGTAAGGGTATTCTTCAACTTAGACCACTTGTATAAGCTGATGGGACAACCTCCAGATCGGGCAACGAGACCAAAGTCTACTTAGCAACTGCGCTTTCGAGGGCAGGATAACCCACCTCCCTTTCAATGTTTAGCTTTACTTGGGACAAAGCTTACCCACTATCAGCTCAACTTGTAGTCTTTGTATCCAAACAAAACATTTCAAAAACATATACTTCCTTTTTGAACATTTTCTAAAACATTTTTCAATTTCAAAAATAGAAGGTACGACATTCAAGATTCAATTCAATTCCAAGTGAAACCCTAATTTGAGTTTCAAATTCTAGTCAAACAGCCACTGATCGACTTTCTAATTCTAACCCAAGGCATTCAAGATTCGATTCAATTCAAGGTGAAACCATAATTTGAGTTTTTAATTCTTATCAAACAACCACTAACTGACTTTCTAATTCTAACACAAAACACCTAAAGCCTAGGCTCTGATACCACCTTTGTAACACCCCAACCCTCTAGAAACAGGTTCAAGCTCAACCACAAAGCGAGCTGGGTCCTATGTTACATATACAAGTACACAACTTGTATGACTTTCTATTATCTCAAGTCTTATTATTTCTCGATAAGTACACAACCCAAATAATTTAATTCTAATTTAATAAGACTATTATAAGAGAGATAAGAGAAAAACTTCAATCTTTATTTATTGAATAAATTAAAGGGATACATGCTTGAAATTTAAATAATAAAAAGGGGAGTACATAATTCTAAAATTAAAAATAGAACTTTCAAAACTTAAAAATAATATAATATCCATGGCATTCATGATTCAAGTCAATTTCCTAAAAAATAAAAGCAAGGAGTGAGCACATAACCAAGTGGATCATTCATTAAACAACTAAGTTAATATTTCAAATCAATAGCACATCCAAATTCAAAAATTTTCGTGCATTAATTGATTCAAGGAATTTTTTGGTCGTACTTGACTTAAGACTGAAAGAGGTTTTACTACCTTCATGTTCTTAATTTAGATACCTCTCTTAGGGTGGAAAGACATTTCTTTGTCACTTTCCATTGGATGTCACATACCAAATATTTCGTAGTTGCACCCCGCAACCACACACTCTAAGCATGTGTTAAAAACACCCATAGCACCCATACGGGTCACTATGACAGTACGTAGTTCTTATCTTCAATTTCTTATATTTAAGAATCACATAATCATAAAAGAAATTCAAAATGTAAATTTCAAGATTTTAAACAACTAAGAAAGCATGAAAAAATTACATCGCATGCTTGAAACATTGAATTAAACCCTAAACATGGATTCTAAGCATGGCATGCACTCATGAGTGATTAAAACATAAAAACATGCTAACTAAAATTAAAATATGACTAAACTTGCTGAAACTAAAATAAAACATGCTGAAAATTAAAATTTAGACAAGCATGAACATGCTAGAAATTTAAAATAGCAAAGTAGAGGTTTAAGAAATCCCTTCCACCTTAATCCGAGTTTTTGTTGAATCCGACAGAGGTTCACCTTATCAACTACTTTCAAAACATTAAACCAGCAACAAGATTGCTTCAAAAACTCTCTAAAATACTGAAATAAGAACTTATCACACAAGAAAGAAAAGAGAGTGAGAGGAGGTGCCCGGAAGAAGGGAAAAACAAGCAAAGAGGGAAGTGTCATCTCTTTGCTTTGAGATGAGATGAATGTGAGCAAGAGGGCATATTTATAGGTGTTCATGAGCACAACAGGGGCATCTAGGGCAGCTAGGGAAGCTCACCATGTTTAGGCATATTTTCAAACTCATAAGGGGATAGTTTGGGTGAGAAAGGCAAGTGTGTTCATGGTTGGCAAGTGGGACCACTAAGTTTTCCAACCCAAGTGTGAGAAAATCTTTGAACCTTATTTGTTTCTTTTATGTGTGTGAACAAAATTAAAGGTTTAGAATACATTCTAATCTCTCTTGGATGTCCTCTATTAGTAGGGAAACATTCTAATACATTATGATTCATAAAATCAAATAAGTTTCTAATATGAGCACACAAAAACAAAGCTTTGGAATGTTTCTTATTTCCCTTGGATTCTCTCCATTTTTGGCTCCACATGTGAGCATGAGGCAAGTTTCTATTTTCTAATTTTTTTTCTAGGTAAAGGAATATTTCTATATCTCTTTAAATCAACCACTCTCATTAAACTTCTATCTTGGGTTTGTCACATGTGTGCCCACACACACATTTATGAGGCATTTTATATGTAACCTTATTATACAAGATCATTTATCTTGGCACATGGGATCATTCTTCATAGTTTCAAATAATGGACACGTCCCATGGAGCTTAGGGTAGAGTAGGGTGCACATGATCATGGTGTTCCACCCATGTGACTTGCACATGTTAGGGGTGGCCATGACTTCATGGGTTCACAAAAATCAAATAAAAATTAATATCTCCTTATTTATATGAAAATATAATTTATATCCTATAGTTTTAGAATCACATGAAGCTAATGCACATTTTAAGATATGGTTTGGCCCAATGTGATTTTCCCTCAAAAACTTTCCTTATTTAAGACCCACTGAGGTCATTAGGCAAATAAAAATTCAAATCTTAGCCAGTTGTTCTAATTTTTGGATATATCATTCATTTTGTTTGTTAATGTCATTTCATTTCGTTTCGAGTCATTTCGATCCCCCAAAGTATCCTAAATGACAATTCTTTCTAATTTGGACCCCCTGAAGGTTGTTTGGCAAATGAAAACCTCAACCTCAACCAATTGTTATAATTTTTGGATATGTTGTCCCATTAGTTGATTCATGTCACCTTCATTTAGATCTAGTTCTTTTGGGTCCTTAAGGAGCACTAAATGAGAGCTTTGGAAACCTACCAAATTTAGCCCCGAAATGAGGTCGATTTCATTTTGCACCCAAATTTCATTGAATAAATAATAAATTTCATTTAATTGACTACAGAGGATTTAGGGTATTACACATGAAGTCTTATTATCTCCTTCACATAGAGTTCTCCCAGATTACTGACTTGGTCTATGGATTTGATTGATAATAAATGAGCTACTTTGGTGAAATGATCCATAATCACCCAAACAGTGTTTTCTCCTTTCTGATTTCTAGATAAACCTTTGAAGAAGTCCATGGTAATGCTATCCCACTTCCATTTAGGGATAGGGAGTGATTGTAACATTCTAGAGTGTTTTCAATGTTCTGCTTTTACTTGTTGACAAGTTAAGAACTTAGAGACCTTCTTAGCCACATCCCTCTTCATTGCTCTCCACCAGTAAGTTTTTCTAAGGTTTTAGTACATCTTATCTCCACTTGGATGCATCCTATATTTGGTCTGATTAACCTTATCCAGTATGTTCTGCTTACTCTATCCATTTTGGGGTACACAGATTCTCTCCTTGAACTTTAGGGTATTCTTAGCATCTATCCTGAAATCAATATGCTTACCCTATGCAACTCCTTCTATCAGGCTAGTGAGCTACTTATCTTGCCTCTGCTCCTTCCTGATCTGTTGTAGAAGATCTAGTTGGCAAGACATGTTGTAGAGATATGCTTATTTGTCATCTAAGGTCAGATCCAGCTTAGAGTTCTCAACCAGTTGGTATATCTGGCCCTTTTCTTCTTCTTGTTTGTTGAATTTTCTACTCAGAGCATTAGCCACTATATTAGCCTTCCCTAGATGCTAATGTAATTGAAAGTCATAATCTTTAAGGAACTTCATCCACCTTGTTGCACGACATTAAATACTTTCTGAATGTAGATGTACTTTAAGCTCTTGTAATTTGAAAACAAATCAAGGCATTCAATGGCTACCAATTCTAGGTTGTAAGTAGGGTAATTCTTCTCATGGACCTTTAATTGTCGCGAGGTGTAAGCAACTACTTGTCTTTCTTATATCATTACTACTCCAAGTCCACTTAGCCAAGCATTAATAAAGAAGGTATATGTAACACTATGGGTTGGAGTGACTAGGAAGGGGTCATAATCAATCTCTTTTTCAGTTCTTGGAATGATTATTCACACTTCTCATCTTGGATGAATCTTCTATAGTACCCAGCCAAGCCCAAGAAGCTCCTAATCTCGATAACTATCTTAGGTTGCTTCCAATCCATGATAGCTTCCACCTTCTCTAGGTCTACAGAAATGTTGTCTGTTGATACATTGTGACCAAGAAACTTGACCGTCTTCATTCAGAACTCACACATTCTGAACATGGCATATAATTGATGCCTTTTGAGGGTCTCCAACACGATCTATAAGTGTTCTAAGCGTTCATCTTCTAGCTTAGAATAAATCAAGATGTCATCTACGAATACCACCAAAAACTAGTCAAGTTACTGTATAAACACTCGATTCATTAAATTCATGAATGTTGCTGAGGCATTGGTCAAACCAAAGGGCATCACGGTGAACTCAAAGTGTCCATATCTTGTTCTAAAGGCAGTCTTATGTATATTAGACTCTTTGACTCTTAATTGATGACATCCTGACCTAAGATCAATATTTGATAAATGAGTAGCTCCTCTTAATTAATCAAATAGGACATCAATCCTTGGCAAATGATATTTATTCTTTATTGTAGCTTGGTTTAGCTTTCGATAATCGACACAACATCTCATAGAACCATCCTTCTTCCTTCCAAATAATACCAAAGCTCCCTAGGGTGATTTACTCGACATGATGTAACACCCCAACCCCCTAGAAGTAGGTTTAAGCTCAACCACAAGGCGGGTTGGGTCCTATGTTACATTTACAAGTACACAACTTGCATCACTTTTTATTATCTCAAGTCTTATCAATTTTCAATGAGCACACAACCAACTCATTTAACTTCAAATTTAGTAAGACTATTACAATAGAGATAAAAGAAATACTCTCTCTTTATTTACTTAAGAAAATAAAAGAGTACATACTTTAAACTCTTGTTTACTCAAATAAGTCAAAGATTACATGCTTTAATTCAAATAACTAGAACTTGAAAGAGAGTACATAGCTATTGAAAATTGAAATAAAATTCAATGGAAGTCAAATAAATCTAAAGAACATAACCTTACATTGAAAAAAAAAGAAATTTTCCCAAAGTAGAAACTTTCTAAATATAGCTACTATCAAATTTCCATTGCCATCATATTCAATTTCCTGAAAATGTTAAAAAGAAAGGAGTAAGCACATAGCCCAATGGATCATCCATTAAACAACTAGCTTATTATTTCAAATTTCTAACATACCCAAATTCACACACTTTCAAATATCAAGTGATTCATACATCAAATTGGTTCAAGTTGACATTATGACTGTTCTACTCCCTTGATGTTCTTAATTTAGATAGTCTTCTTTAGGATGGAAAGAAATTTCTTTGTTACTATCCATTAGATGCCACATACCAAGTCTCCCTTAGTTGCACATTGCAACCACACACTCCAAGCATGTGGTAAAAACACCCATAGTACCTATACGGGTCACTATTACAGTACATGGTTCTTATCACTATGATAGTACGTGGTTATTTAAAATCATATAATCATGATACTAAATCAGAATATTAAATCTCAGAATTTAAACATTTATAAAAGCATGGAAACACACATAGCATGCTTGAAAACTCAAAAGCAAACCTAAGCATGGTTTTTAGGTATGGTGTGATCTCATGAAAGATTAAAAACATGCAACATGCTAAACTGAAATTTAAATATGATCAATCATGCTAAAACTCAATAAATCATGTTGTAAACTGAAAAATAAACATGCATGAACGTGCTATGAACTTGAAATAATAAGATAGAAGGTCTAAAAATTCCCTTTACCTCAATCCAAGTTTCTTATTGAATCTGATAGAGGTTCTCCTTATCTACCACTTTTAAAACTTTCAACCAGCAACAACAACACTCAAAACAACTCACTAGAAGACTGAAATTAAAGCTTCTCACTTGTGAACACGAGAAGTGAGAAGATATGCCAAGAAGAGGGCTCAGAACAAGCAAAGAGGGAAATGTCAACTCTTTGCTTTGGGATGAGAAGAATGAGAACTTGAGGGGGTTTATATAGTTTTTCAAGAGCACTAGGGAGATGTCTTGGTCAATCTTGGGCAGCTCACAAAGTTTTGGCAAGTTTCCAAACAAGAGGGGATGGTTTGCATAAAGAGGGCAAGTGTGCTCATGGTTGGCAAATGAGACCACTATAGTTTTCTAATTCAAAAGATATGAGTACAATCTTGTTTCCTAACTATGTGTGAACACAAAAGAGGTTTAAATCATATTCTAATTCAAATGGGACGTCCTATACGTGCTCATGGCAACTTTCCTTTTTGGTTTCCTTGCTTGCTCATTACACAAACACACAAGAAACATTTTTCTATTCTCTTATTTCTTGGACATCAAGCATGAGTGTACAATATCAGATTTAAGGGGACACCATATAATAGTCAAAGATGCTCGGTTCTAGGAAACTATCTAAATTGGGTTGCTCACATGTGTGCACACACACATGTACATGGTTGGGTCAATTTTGGCTTAAGTGGGTGAGGCATACACAATCAAGTGGGAGTGTATATGGAATCATGTCTCATGATTTCTAGACCATATAAAATGTCTACTAATGTGGGTGTAATGAATCATTTGCATGAGACATGAGATCATTTTACAAAGATTCAAATAAAGGTAACATCCCATGAAGCTTTGGGTAGGGTGAAAGTACACATAATCATGGTGTTCCACCCATGTGACTTGCACATGCTTAGGGTGGCTATAACTTCATGGGTTCACAAAAATCAAATAGAAATTAATAACTCCTTATTTACAAGAAATTATCATTTATAACCTATGATTTTGGAATCAGATAAAAAAATTAAGAATTTCAATATATGGTTTAGCCAAATTGGTTTTCATTTACTTATTTAGAACCCCCTGAAGGCACATGAAATGAACATCTAAATCTTGTCCAATTGTCTTGATTTTTGGATATGTTGTTTATATTGTTAGTTCATATCATCCCATTTCATTTCAGGTTCTTTCAATTCCCCAAAGTACCCTCAATGCCAATTTTTTCTAATTTGAACCCCCCTAAAAGGCATTTGGCAAATGAAAACCCTAATCTTGACCAATTGTTCTAATTTTTGGATATATTGTTCAATTATTTAATTCATGTCACCTTAATTCATTTCAGGTTGTTTTGGGTCCCTAAGGGTCACCAAATGAGATTTTTGAAAGCCTACCAAATTTAGCCCCGAAATGAGCCCAGTTTAATATTGCACCCGATTTCACTAAATTGATCTTGAATTTCATTAAATTAAATACAGAGTTTTTAAGGTATTATTCATGATGAATCCTCTCTCCTGGAGTTCATCTAGTTGAGACTTCAACTCGATCAATTCTACTAGGGCCATTCTATAAGGAGGTATGAATATAGGGTTGGTTCTGGGGTGAAGTTCAATCTTGAACTCTAATTCTCTAGCAGGTGGTAGTTCGAGTAACTCGTTTGAGAACACATCCTCATACTCACTAAACACTACTAGGTCTTGGATTCTTTTTAGTTCAACCGGTTCTTCTTCAAAAAGCTCCTCAAGCTCATTCTTTTGCATTAAGCAATTTATCATGGCTAAGGTTTGACTCTTCGGCAGTCTCTACATATCCCCATTGATTCTATAGGTTTTCATAGAAGGTAGGGTTATGGTCACTCGTCTCTTAGGACAATTTATCGAGGCTTAGTATTAGTCCAACCAATCCATCCCCAAGATTACATCATAGCCATAGAAAGGTAAAGGACACAGATCAACCAATAAGAGTTTATCCCAAACCTTAGGTTACAACTACACATTTTTTTTGAAGTCACAGTGGTCCCTATTGGTGTGGATATATTCAAAGTTATGGGTAGTGTTTTTGTCATAAGTTGTAACCTATCAGCTAGTTTCTCAAAAATAAACGATTTTGAGGCACCCAATTCAAACAATAGTTTCACAACAACATTGAATAATAGGAATGTACCTTCCACTGCATGGACTAGGTCTTCTTGAGTCTCAATAGCAAACATTTTGGGATGATCTGACCACGGCCCTAGTTCTACCCTTAATTGGTATTTTGTTACTATTGCTTGACTAGAAGACGACTGTTTTGACCTCCTTCTTGAGTGTTCTATTGTTGTTGGGGAGCCTAAGCTAGTGCAATCGAGCAATTTCTAGCTATATGGCCTCTTTTCCTACATACGTAGCACAACCTTTATTTCTTTGCTTGCTTCCTTGACTCATCTTTTCTACCCTTATCTTTGTGGTGCATTCCCACCACTCTTACTTTTTTTTCTAAGCCCCTTAATCGTTTTCATTCTTAGGCCTCTTATTTTTCCCCATCAACCTTTGTTTTAGGTTGAGCTCTTGTTTTAGAGTTAGGGCCTTTTCTAAGACATCTTCATACGTTTTTAGGCCCATCATCTTTACTAGCTTTCGGATCTCCATCTTGAGACCCTGTGCAAAATGATTGGCCTTCATTCTCTCTTCCCTTATAAAGTCTGGTGAAAATTTGGCCAGCTCTATGAACTTCCTTTCATATTCAACTATAGTCATGTCCCTCTGATTCAGTCGGACAAAGTCTTCCTGTACCTTCTTCAAGGTTGATTCTAGAAAAAACTTTTCATAGAACATCTTTATGAAATCCTTCTAGCCCTTAACGTCAACATTCGTATTAAGGTCCATCCTCATCATATGCCACCAACTTCTGGCCGGTCCCTTGAAGTGGTATGTGACAAGTGCCACCCTTCTTGACCTAGTTACCTTCTATACATTGAGAATTTCCTCCATCTTTTGGTACCAGTGATCAGTCGCAATGCAATCTGTAGTACCATCAAATGAAGCAGGGCGGAGCTTCTACAACTCTATCAGCATCTTTTTTTGTTTCCCATCCTTCGGATCCTCCTAAGCCCTCTAACATTCAAGAGCTGGGGCCACAGGTACTAGTTGATGAACTTGGACAGGTTCAGGTTCTTAAGGCTATGGTACTGCCTGAGGGAATATCTAGGGTAGAGCCCTCATCAGTTGATCCATTACCCTTTAAGCAACTTCATTCATCATATTTTCCATTCGAGACTCCATGCCAGCAGGTAGTTCTTGATCTCTCTGCTCTGTTTCGTTAGAAGTGGTGGATCGAGTAGCGTACCATCTTGTTCCAGCGATTGTCTACAAATTGAATAGATTGTCAGTATTTGCCTCATCAACATTCATATTATCATGACTCTAGATTCAGGTCTCTATGTTCTCGATTTGTTCAGTAGCCTAATAGTTTATGCTTCTAAGTTCTTTTTGTTCTAGGTATAGGATTTGGTTTCATATGACATACATATAAACAATCAAGCATGTTTTTCAAACAATCGTATAATCAAGCGATTTCAGGCTAGCAAAACAAAGTTTCAAGCTTCCATCTAAGCTTCCAGGTTTAAGTGTCTCATACCACTCTACCCCTTTCACTTAGACTTTCATTCAAAAAATTGTCACACGCAAACTATTTTGCAAATGTCTCGATAACTAAGGTTTCTTAATCCCCATTATATCTGACCATCCCATACCAACAAAGCATAAAGAAACAAGTTCTTCCAAAGTTACCAATCATTCATCAACCATGGTCTATCATTCTCCAAGTCTAGGTTTCCTCCATAACCCCAAACATACTACATAGAAAATTAAGATATAGAATCTTCTCGATCTTGTGTCTTAACCAAACAATTGTTCTATTCTCGCACATTTTAAGTTTCTAACCTATGTCCTAAAGTTTTATGCATTTGATCCACTGTGACACCCTTGCCTACACCCATGTTCCTACCTAAGGTTTCTTCTCTTGACATAGGGTTTCTGTCTAGTTGACTCACAACCTATGCCTAGTCAAGATACAACCTAAGGCATCTTTTTTGACTTATACTCAATTTTTTGCCCATAATGTTTCACCTTTTAATTTTCTTTTATAGAAAGTAAGGGTGTTCTTCAAGTCTGACTCGTATAAGTTGGTGGGACAACCTCCAATCGGGTAACAAAACTGAAATCTGCTTAGCAACCGTGCTTTCTTGGGCAAGATAACTCACTTCCCTTTCAATGTTTAGCTTTACTAGTGCAATAACCTAAGAATCCTGTGCTTAATGAAATGAGAAATTCAATATCAATTCGATGAAATTTGGGTGAGAAATGAAATTGGGTCCATTTTTAGGGGCAAATATAGCAAGTCCAAAATCCTCATTTAGTAACCCTTAAGTATTTAAATTACCTAAAATTTTACAAGATGACATGAACTAATCAACTGACAACATATCCAAAAAATTATCCCAATTGGCCAAGAATTGGGTTTTCATTTGTCTAATACCCTTGAGTAGAGTCTAAATTAGGAATGTAAATGAAATAAAGGTCACCCCAATCAAAAAATGGTTTGAAAATATGTATTAGTCTACTATAAACACAAAAATATAGATTAAAGTCCTAAATTCTTATTATATAAGGAGATATAAATTTTCATTAAGTTCATGTGGACCCATGAATGCATGACCACCCACAAATGATCAAGTGCACCCATAGCCCATATACCCCAAAACCAGCCACATGTGTGAGTATGACTGTGAACACATGTGAAGGAACTTAATTAAAAGTTTCTAAAAGTTTAATTCATGCTCATAAGGGAGCCCTAGCCATCACACACAAGAGGAAACCAAATAAATAAGAACAAGAAAGTTACTTAAACCCAAAAACACACTATCTTAGCACCAAGTGTAGGATTACCATCATATCCTTGAACTTCAAACCCTAGCCATCCTCTTGTGATTTGTGTGTAAACCTAGCTGTCACACATGAGGGGAAACCCCAATCAATGTTGCCAAAATCGTGGCCCCTTGTGTCTTGAAATATCTATATAAACTCCCCTTGTGCACACTTATTCTTCATCCCAAAGCAAGGAGTTGACACTTCCCTCTTTGCTTATTCTAGCCTTCTTCTTGGCAACCCCTTTTCCACTCTTGTGTTCTTAACTGATTTTTAGAGAGAAGTTAAGATTTTAGATTTCTTTTATATTATTGAAGTTGTCTGTGGTTCTTGAAGTGCATAGGAGAAGGGAAACTCTATCAAGATTTCTTCAAACAAGCAACAAAGGTGGATGAGATTTCCTACTCTTCTACTTTACTAGTTTGAGTTTCTAGCATGTTCATGTATCTTTTATTTTCAGTTTGGCACTTTTCATTTCAGTTTGCAATAGTTTGATCATGATTTAAATTTAGATTATCATATATGCAAGTTTTAAACATTCAGGATACCATGCCATGCTTAGTTTTCATATTTAGGTTTAATTTGAATTGTAAAGCATGCTATGTATTATTTTCATGCTTTTTGAATGTTTTATTCTTAATTTTACTATTCTAATTTTGGATTAATAAATATGTGAGAATCAAGTTTAAGACTTTGAAGTTCATGAACCATGTACTATCATAGTAATCTAAATTATGCTATAGGTATTCTTTACATATATTAAGTTTATATGGGGCTCATCACTATGTTGGATGAGTATAACCCAAAATACTTGGAATGTGGACATGAGATTCTTATTCCTATGGAATAAAACAAGATGAATTGTCTTTCCATCCAAGAGTAGAGTATTTTGATAAAAACATCAAGATTAAAACCCCTTTCAATCTTAATGTCAATAATAACCAAAGATGTTGTTTGAATCGCTTAATGTATGTAAGAATTTGAATTTGGATGTGCTTTTGATTTAAATTAGTAACTTAGTTGTTCATGGAATGATCCACTAGGCTATGTGTTTACCCCTTCCCCTGTTATTTTGTAGGAAATTAAATCATGAAGACTACTGAGTATTTGATAGGATTTTAAATTTGGAAAGTTTATATGTAAGGGCATATTGCCCAAGTTTTGATTATATAAATTAAGACTTTCACTGAATTTAATTTTTAATTTTAGATATTTACTCTTTTCTTATTAAAAAAATTCAAGTATATACTTCTTTATTATAAAGATTAAAGATTTTCTTTTATCTCCCATGTAATAGTCTTACTTAATTAAAGTTAAATTGTTTGGGTTGTGTACTCATTATAAATTAATAAGACTTGAGATAATTGAAATAGAATGTGTTGCAAGTTGTGTAGTTGTAAAAGTAATATGGCCTAGCCCGCCTTGTGATTAGTTAAACAATCAAGTCTTGGGGGTTGGGGTGTTACAACTCAGGACAAGGCTTACCCACTATCAACTCAACTTGTAGTTTTTGTATCCAAACAAAACATTTCAAAATATATCTATCCTTTTTGAAAACACATTTCAAAATAGTTTTTAATTTCAAAAATAGAAGGTACAACATTCTAATTCCAACTCAAAACACATGTCAACCTAGTTGAGTTAATAATTTCTAAATCTGATACCACCATTGGTATAAGATTAAACTTTCTAATTCTAGCCTAACAACTAATGTCCGAACATTGGATCTAGACTTGACTTTCTAGTTCTTGCCTAGCAACTAATGCCTAAGCTCTGATATCACCTGTGGTATCAGAGCCCTAGGTATTAGATATATTGGGAAAATTAGAACAAGAGGATTATTCTGATATCAAAGGTGGTATCAGAGCCTAGGTATTAGTTTTTGAACCAAAATTAGAATGTTTTGTGGTGCCAAGTGTGGTATCAGAGCCAAAGCATTAGTTGCTGGGCAAGAATTAGAAAGTCAAGCCTAGACATTAGTTGTTAGGCTAAAGTTAGAAATTTTAATCTCCATTGGTATTAGATTTAGACAATATTAACTCAACAATGTTTGACATGTGCTTTGAATTGAAACTACAATGTTGTACCTTCTATTTTTAAAATTAAAAACTATTTTGGACTGTGTTTTCGAAAAGGAAAGATATGTTTTGAAATGTTTTGTTTGGATACAAAGACTGCAAGTTGAGCTGATAGTGAGTAAGTCTTCTCCAAAGTAAGGCTAAACATTGAAAGGGAGGCAGGTTATCCTATCCAATAAAACGTGGTTATTAAGGAGAATTTGGTCCCACCGCCTAATGTAGAGGTTGTCCCACCAGCTTATATAAGTAGTCGAAGTTGAAGAACACCCTTACGTTCTATAAAAGATTAGAAGGTGAAAAATTAGGGCAAAAAATTGAATAGGTTATCCCATCCAATAAAGCGAGGTTATTAAGGAGAATTTGGTCCCACTGCCCGATGTGGATGTTCCCCCACCAGCTTATACAAATAGTCAAAGTTGAAGAACACCCTTACTTTTTATAAAAGATTAGAAGGTGAAAAATTAGGGCAAGAAATTGAATAGGTTATCCCATCCAATAAAGCGTGGTTATTAAGGAAAATTTGGTCTTGCTGCCCGTTCTGGAGGTTGTCCCACCAATTTATACAAGTAATCGGAGTTGAAGAACACCCTTACTTTCTGGAGGTTGCCCAAGGTATCATGACTAAACATAGGTTGTGAGTTAACCAGATTGAAACCCTAGGTCAAGCGAAGAGACCTTAGGTAGGAATATGGGTGTAACCAAGGTGGCATAGCGGATCAAATGCATAAAACTTTAGGACATATGTTAGAAATTGAAAATGTGCAAGTACAGAACACTTGTTTGGCTAGGATACGAGATCAGAAAGATTTTATATCTCTGGTTTCTATGTAGTATTGGTTGCACAGGAATTCGGGGTTATGGAGGAAGCCTGGACTCGGGAAATAATAGGCCATGGTTGGTAAATGATAGATAACTTTGGAATAAATTGTTTCTCTATGCTTGGCTGGTGTGGGGCGGTCAGGTACAGTGGGCTTGGGAAACCATAGTTATCGAGACATTTGCAAAATAGTTTGGGTGTGACAATTTTTTGAGTGAAAGTCTAACTAAAAAGGGTAGAGTGGTATGAGACACTTGAACTTAGAAGCTTAGATGGAAGCCTAGAACTTTGCTATGCTAGCGTGAAATTGCTCGATTATATTATTGTTTGAAAAGCATGTTTGATTGTTTATATGTATGTCATATGAAACCAAATCCTGCACCCAAGAACAAAAAGAACCAAGAAGCAAAAACCATTAGGCCAAAGAACAAATCAAGAACCTAGAGACCTGAATCTAGAGTGTAATACCCTAAATTCTTTGTACTCAATCAAATGAAATTTATCATTTATTTAGCGAAATTTGGGTGCAAAATGAAATCAGGCTCATTTCAGGGCTAAATTTGGCAGATTCCAAAACTCTCATTTAGTGCCCCTTAGGGACCAAAAACAACTTGAAATGAAGTAAGGTGACATGAACCAACTAAGGGGACAACATATCAAGAAATTAGAACAATTGGTCGAGGTTAAGGTTTTCATTTGCCAAACGCCCTTCAGGGGGTTCAAATTAGAAAGAACTATCATTTAGGGTACTTCAGGGGATTAAAATGACTCAAAACGAAATGAAATAACATGAACTAACAAAATAAATGACATATTCAAAAATTAGAACAATTGGCCGAGGTTAAGATTTTTATTTGCTAAACGCCCTTTAAGGGTCCAAATTAGGAATAATTGTCATTTAGGATACTTCGGGAGATTGAAATGACTCAAAATGAAACGTAATGACATGAAGTAAAAAAATGAATGATATATCTAAAAATCAGAACAATTGGCCAAGATTTGGATTTTCATTGCCTAGTAACCTCAATGGTCTTAAATAAGAAAAGTTTTTGAAGGAAAATCACCTAGGGCCAAACCATACCTTAAAATGTGCATTAGGTTCATGTGATTCCAAAACTATAGGATATAAATCACAAATCTATGTAAATAAGGAGATATTAATTTTTATTTGATTTTTGTGAACCCATGAAGTCATGGCCACACCCACTTAAGCCAAAATCGACCCAACCACGTATATGCGTGTACACACATGTGAGCGACCCTATTTAGATAGTTGTCATGAGCACATATAGGACGTCCCATTTGAATTAATATATGACTTAAACCTCTTTTGTGTTCACACATAGTTAGGAAACAAGATTGTACTCATATCTTTTAAATTAGAAAGCCATAGTAGTCCCACTTGCCAACTATGAGCACACTTTCCCTCTTTATGCAAACCATCCCCTTATGAGTTTGGAAACATGCCCAAATGTGGTGAGCTTCTCTAGCTTCCCTAGATGCCCCCATTGTTCTCATGAACACCTATAAATACCACCTCTTGCTCAAATTTATCTCATCCCAAAGCAAAGAGTTGACACTTCCCTCTTTGTTTGTTCTTGCCTTATTCTTGGCACCCCTTCTCACTCTCTTTTATTTCTTGTGTGAGAAGTTCTTATTTTAATATTTTAGAGAGTTGTTGAAGTAGTTTTGTTGGCGACTAGAAGATCTTAAAGTTCTGAAAGTGGTAGATAAGGGGAACCTCTACCGGATTCTATAAAGAAACTCAGATTAAGGTGGAGGGAATTTCTTGAACTTCTACTTTGCTTTTTCAAATTTCTAGCATGTTCATGCTTGTTTCAATGCTAGTTTTTAGCATGTTTTATTTTAGTTTCAGCATGTCTAATCATATTTTAATTTTAGTTTAACATGTTTTTATGTTTTAATCACTCATGAGAGCATGTCGTGCTTAGAATCCATGTTTAGGATTTAATTCAATGTTTCAAGCATGCTATGTAATGTTTACATGCTTTTTTTGGTTGTTTAAAATTCTGATATTTATATTTTGAATTTCTTTTATGACTATGTGATTCTTAAATATAAGAAATTGAAGATAAGAACTACGTACTATCATAGTGACCCGTATGGGTGCTATGGGTGTTCTTAACACATGCTTGGAGTGTGTGGTTGCGGGGTACAACTAAGGATACTTGGTATGTGACATCCAATGGCAAGTGACAAAGAAATTTCTTTCCATCCTAAAGAGGGGTATCTAAATTAAGAACATAAAGGGAGTAGAACCCCTTTCAGTCTTAATGTCAACTACAACCAAAAAGTGTTTGAATTTGGTATTTAGTATATAATGTTGTTTGTATCATTTAATTCATGAAAGTGTTTGAATCTAGATGTGCTATTGATTTGAAATAGTAACTTAGTTGTATAATGAATTATTCACTGGGCTATGTGCTCACCTCTTCCTTTATTTTTCAGGAAATTGAAATGCATGATCAAGCTTGCTAAAGAATTAGAAAGTCTATTTTTAGAAAGTATTTATGTAAAGGCATATTGACCAAATTTTGAATAAAGACTTCCGCTGAATTTTTGTTTTAAATTTTAGAGTTACGTGTTCTTTCTTTTGATTATATGAATTCAATAATATATTTCTTTATTTTATCTTGAATAAACAAAGAGTTTGAAGCTTTTTTTTTATTCACTTGTATTATCTTGTTGAAAATTAAACACAATGGAATTAAATTTATGAGTATTTCAATAAGTTTAGAATAAAGGAATTGAGATGCAAGTTGTGTACTTGTAAATGTAACATGGGACCCAACCTGCCTTATGGTTGATGTAACACCCCAACCCCCGTGTCATTAAGCATTGTACGCATCCACCGTTTTTCTTGACAGTGGACTAAACCAAACGGTGGGCCGGGCCGGTGTTACATTACAAGCGACGCACACTTGACTTTCTATTTCACTCATTTCATGCCTTAATCGTATTTAACCGTACATAGCTTAAAATTAAAAATTTAATAAGGCAATAGTATAAGAAATAACTGAAATTCAGAAACTCAATTAATTAAATAAAATTGAGTTCATAATTAAAAATATTACAGCGGAAGTCTTAAAACTTGGGCAACATGCCCTTACATGAAAATTAGAAACTTTAAAAAGAACCTAACTAATATTCATGGTCTTCATGTATTTTAATTCCCTGAAAAATAAAAGGAAGGGTGAGCACACAGCCCAGTGGATCTTT
>JAJIYU010003318.1:0-27166 GCA_030144865.1 Tinospora cordifolia | reverse complement strand
TACATGATTGTCTAGTCGTTTTGGTCGTTTTGATTCTTTTCTTGAGCTTGTTATTCCACTTTTGTTGTTCACTAGTGACGTGGACGTCTCATAGACTTTCAGGGTATTACATGATATGGATAAGTGGGTCAAATTAGGCAAATAGTCACTGTCTATCATATAGAACCTGAGAACACATGGTCCCTGGAATCTTAGCTAAAAATACTATCAAATGAAGTCATAAAATCATGGTTTAAAATTCTAGGGAAGGTTTAAGGAGTCTAGAATAGATCTGAAAAATTTGATGCAAATCTGGCATACGGATTGCCTGCAGAAAAATCGGCAAGCTTGTTGTGTAAGAGAGCAAAAGACCCAAATTTGACTAAGTGTTAAGGTTTGAGATGTTGAACGAATTTTGACCTTTTTGACCCAACCTTGACCTGAATGGCCTATGTTGACCCAATTTAGGCATGGATTGACCTAAGGTAACTAGGATGATCGCATTGACTAGAGTTGACCAGAATTGACTATGTCTGACTGGTTGACCGAAATGGCTCGGGTCGATCAAAACTAAGTTGGGACGATGATATTAGATATTGGGTCACTGTACAGATAGAACTGAGATTGAGTTTTAATTGATGCAGTTTCGAAAAGGGTATAGCAGGGCTGTGTCGGTTGTCGACGGGACATCAGTGCACAAGACCCGAGGTGAGTAGTGTTTTCTAGTTCATTCTTAGAGCTTGTTATTCTATACATTATGAAAATGGATTACATATTGTGATGGACACTCATTCTTTTAAATGGATTTTAAATGAAAAGTGCACCGAGACTCGAGGTCTGAGAGTACAGGGTTAGGGTGAGTTGTGTCAGTCTCTTATACGACCTCGAGAGGTGACCACCTAGCACAGAGTGCCCACCAGGAGGTTCTGTGGGCCTACGATGATGGCAACGATAATAAGACTTAATCGGGCCGTCACTATAAGGCAACAACAATAAGTCCTGGTTGGTCGTTACGATGATGGCAACGACAATAAGACCTAATCGAAGTCGACACGATGCGCCTAACTATCTGCAACCCGCTCGAATGATTTTTTAATCGCCTCGGAGAGCTTGCGAACCTCGACGAATGTTTTTCATTATTTAACTGATTTTGAATGAAGGTGCATGACTGCATCATGGATTTAAATGGTGTTTACTGTTGCATTCACTTGCATAATGTTATTGCTCATGCATTCATGGCACATGTTTTAATTGTGAAATACTTGTTTTAAGTTTGAATTAGACTGCATTACTCACTGAGCCGCCGTGGACAATTAGGCTCACTACTCTAACTTTTCAGGTTCTTCAGCAACGGATAAGGGCAAGGGAGTGGTCATCGCCTAGAACCGCGTTCCCTTACTCTTTCTTTGGTAGGTCTTCTTTGTATTTCCCTTTCTATTATCATCTTATGAGGGTTAGGATCTATGTATAGGGGTGAGGATAGCCTGTATATAATAAACAGTCTCTCCCGTTGCTACACATGTGTAATGACCCGCTTTGGAAATATGAAGTTCTTATTAGTGTTCGTATGTTAAATTTCTTCTGCAATCCTTATGATTACTCTGATATTGTGTGATGTGGTGTTGCATGTTGAGGCTTAACAGTATCTTGGCAAGCTCGGCTTGCGAGCGGGTTTGTTGGGACACTGTGCCTGTCGGTTCGCCCTTCATCCTAGGGAAGGGGTCCCGACAGTATTCTAATAGTTTCGTTTTAATTATTCACTATATTTAGCTTAATAATTTTATATTTAATCTACTTTTCAAAACCCCTCCTTTCATTTGCTTAAATTTATAGAGAAATTGGTTTATTAAGTTCAATAGATTTGACCCCACTCACCAATATCTATAATTTATTTGTGATGATAGAGTCGGATTCAATTTGGTGGTTTTGACACCCATAAAATTTACCTTCATGTTCTTGGATCCTATGCTTTTGCATGTCATTTTAGAAATGCTTTAATTTAGATGCATTGATATCTCTTTGTTTCAATATCTCCAAAAGGTCTTTTACTGTTGCATCGTTCTTGATGAACAAATATATTTGTTTCTTCTTTTGTTGATCTCCCAACAAAGGAATGCCATTTCATATACTTCACCGTTGGAGGGTTAAGTTGTGAGTGTGCATGCTACATCAAATGTTTACTTATTACCTTCTTAGTTTGGGTGTTGTCCCCTCATCTTCCTATTTGAAACATTTTGGACGATGCACTTAAAATCCTCAAAAATCTCTCATTTGCAAAGTAGATTATGTACCTCATACCATTTTCCCCAAAATCAGAATTTTTGACAATAGTAACAAACTATTTCTCCATAAACTATTGTACCTATGAAATTACTTCCTCCTTCATGGAGAATGTAATTTTGGTGTAAAATGTTCATTAATCCACATTTATTTTTACTGAAACACTAGGCTCTTCATCTTAAAAGTGAACAAATAAATTAAAATATTACCAATAAATTATTTAATGGTTCAATCCTAAATAATCAAACAAATACTTTCGAATTCAATCCTGTAGTAGTAGATTGTTAGTTCTAGAGTCATGTAGTGCACACTAAATAGTGATTAATAATTGAAATTAAGTGTGACAAAATAAATCAAAGTAAAGTAAAGAGCATAAGCCACAAATTTGTTTACGCAGTTCAATCAATGCCTATGTCTGCGAGGCCTCATTTAGATAAAGAATTCCACTATGAACAAACTATACAATTAGATTAACATAATGACCGAACATTAATGCCACACTTTGCAACCAAGTTCTTCATACAACTGTTGTAACTAGACTAACGTAATGACTAAAATAGTGATGCCACATTTTACAACCAGGATCTTCATAAAAACAAGACAGATACCATACAACTTTGTAAAATTGATATGATCACCTTCATCTCTGAGATTGATAATATACTTTTATAATTTTAATCAGCCACTAGTGACCACTCAAGCATATCACAGTGAATTAGAACAATTACTCTTAAGTCTACAACCTCACTCTTTACAAGATCATGAGATCACTTACAAAAACTTCAATAAAAAAACAATGAATGTTCAACCTCATATACAAGGAACTCTAAACAATAGATAGACAAATCTTCTCATCCTTGAGTAATGTCTGGATCTTTGGACAAATCTCGAATTTATAAGCACATGTGCTGAAGACATTTTATATAAATGAGATTTTTTGGGCTGACTAGAATAAAAATTGTGTGACACACTATCGTACAGAACGAGCAAGAGAAATCGTCAATGTTTCTAAGTAGAGTTGGATTCCTTTAGAAACTTGCCTTCTCTTCTAGATTGGCAAGCTATACGAGTAGGATGGAAAGAATCCATCACACAGAAAATAGACATGCTAATTGAATTTCAAAACACTGGCCAAGAGAGTGGAAAGAATCTTTTCATAATGAACTAACATGAATGATGTTCTTTTTATGAAATCCAATAAGGTAATTTTATTTTAGCAAAGAGATAATATTCTATAACACAATCACATTCTTAAAAAAAAAAAAAGAAGAAGAAATGATTTGGATTTCAAATTTTGGATTTCAAAAACTTTCTTGAATTGAAAGATTTCTTTTGTGTGCCAAAAATACAATTTTTATTGAATTGAAAACTTTCTTTTGTGTGCCTTGAAAAACACAAAGGAATGTTTTGGTATGAATTTTGAATTTTGAAGTCTTTCTATCTTTTTCAAACACTTGAGAACAATATATTAAAGATTATTGAATTATTTTCGAACACATTGGCATATAATTTGTAATTTTGTCTGCATTGGTCAATATGCACGGTCAACACTAAACATGCTAACTTAGATTGTCTCGTCATATGAGATGCGACATTTCCTAACTCGAATTATTGTGAGAAAAATAATGACTCATAAAAGGTCATTGAATGAGTTGTATCAATTTAGTTAGGTAGTACAAAATTGTTATATTTTGCATTGGTTCTATCCTATTAATTGAACTTATTCATTCAATTTGATCAAGAAGGCAAGAACCATTATTCTTCAATATAACTTACGACCTACTTGACTGAATCAAATATATAAGTTAAATCGAGTCCATCCAAACCCTATGATCATACAAACACAATAATAAAGTTGTCAAAATGAAAATAGCCAAAAACAAACATGTGAATTGTGTATATTGTATTTCATTAGGGATGTAATTTGTGATATGACATGATAACTCAACCCGAGTATGAAATACATTTAACAATTTTAAGTTTAGCATAAATGAATTTGTGTCGAAATGAATTAAATATGATTAAACACGACTAAAATTCGGGTCAAACAAATTAACCTATTAAGCTAAAAAATGACATGTTTTACACGATTATAAATAAAATAATTTAAAATTAATATATTTAATAATACGTTAAAAATATAATTTTTATTATTTTTTAAATATCTTTTAATTTAGTTTATTTTTAATAAATTATTTTTATTTTATATATTTTTGTAAAAAAATAAATTTAAAATTTGATTACAAAAAGTTAAATAGGTTATATATAGATACATGATTAATGAACAGGTGATGCGGATTATGAAGTTAACAAAGATGACGTGAGCAAATTAATTAATGGTGATGTAATTCATCTTATGAATCAAGACGATACTTTGCATATTCCAAGTGGATCGATTACAAAGGCCCGTGCCAAAAGATTTAAAGAAATATTACTTGGGCTAGTTCAAGATATTTGAACCGAACAAGGTGTTAATATGGGTTTGGATAAATCAAAAGAAGCTATGAGTGTTATCCAAGCCCAACATAATCAAAAGTTGAAGAAATAAATTGTCTCTTCAATTCTTTTACGATTATTGTAACTCTTTGTTAAGTGTCTATTCAATGCTCATAGGATTATTGTATCTTCAATGCTCTAGGGCTATTGTGACTCTTTGTAAGTGTATCTTCAATACTCATAGGATTATTATGACTTTTTGTAAGTGTCTCTTCAATTCTTGTAGGGTTATTGTGACTCTTTTTTAAGTGTCTTCAATTCTCAAAGGGACACCCAAGATTTGTATAAATTGGTTTTCTTCTCTTTTGAGGAGATCATCAATTTAGTAAATTGAGTATTTCATCTAAAAATTTCATATTTGAGAGAGACTTTGTAACACCTCAGAATTTTATTATCGCGTACACGTCGCGAGTAAAAATAAAATAAAATATTATTTTGTAAGAAAATGAGAGTTAGAAATAAAATAACAAAAAAGGGAAATAATAAAATAAAATAAAATAAAATAATAATAATAATACAGATTTTAGAATTAACAATCCTTTAATAATAATAATAATAATAATAATAATAATAATAATAATAATAAACAACGAATTAGAATCGTGTTTTATTTAAATATAGATATAGATTATGCATTGGAAAAATAAATTATTTTATAGCTTACTCGCGCGAGTGTGATGATGTGAGTGTGGTGAGAAGGAAAATGGATCATTTGACCAAAAAAAAAAGAATATTGATAAAATAAAGGATTTGTTAATAAAGATATTGTTAATGTTCCCATAAGTGTACAAGATCATAATAGTAATAACCAGTGAGACCGGATATCGTCCTCAAGGAACGTATAAAAATCAATTATCTAAAAGTCTAATTTACTATCAATTTAAACTTTATTAAAGTTACAAATTCGATTGATTAAGAATTAGAATTAAACTCCTAAAAACAGTCAAATATAAAACTGAAAAGTAAATTATTGAAAACTCTTTAGATTAAATTATCTAGGATAGTAAATTTTCTTGTGATCACCTTCAATTCCTATTTCAATTAATCAAATTCCTTTGTTCTGTAGGTTCCAGCACTAGTCATCAAAGCCTTCTCCCGAAGTACCTTAACACCTATTAGTCTAATTTCTAATACCCTCTCCCGAGGTGTACAGTAAATAGTCTAATGCATTAAACACAATTATAACGTGCAACCTCATAGGCAATCAACAACCTCTCGGTCAATTGATTGATCTAAGTCTATAATTTGATTTCAGATTATTAATCCTCTCTCCCAAGTTAAATTAACATTCTATAATCATTCCTTTTATGGCCAGTAAAAAGAAAGCATTAAGAATCCAAATTATAAAACAAAACCTCAGAAATAGATTAATCAAAATAAGAATATTAGGATTCTACAATCCAGATTTACATCCTAGACTTAAAATAAACCTAGCCTGACATGATTAAGAGTTTACACATCAAAGAATTTAGATCATAAATAAACATACTCAAATTTTGGACCTTAATCTTCAATTCTTCTCCGTCTTCTCTCTGTTCTCTTTTGTTAGCCATTTTTCTCTTGAAATTTTTCGTTCTCAAAATAGATCCTCTAAAACCCTACTACAGTAACCTATTTATAATATTTCACAAAAAAAACCCTAAAATAATAAAAGACCTCTACTGACTGCGGTCCATAAATGATTGACCGCAGTCCACAACACGATAAAAAAACCCAAATATGTGAAATCTCTCGAGCGATCGCGGTCCACAGCGAGATGTTGTTTTCTTCTCATTCCTTGTTCCATCTCTCGTGGTCGGCGTTGCCGACTGCGGTCATTAGTGACTTTTCTTCATTTTTGGCCATTTTTAACTCCTCGCGTGCTCCTATTCCTATTCCAGTTTATTCTAAACCTGCATAAACACTGAAAACCTTTCTCGGACATTATATTCATATAAAAATGCTAGAAATAACATTAAATCATGCTAATATGCAACTAATCATGCAACAATGCTCTAAATGAATATTTAACTAAATATAAGCAAATACACTAAATTTTCTATTACACTAATGCAGATTATACATAAAATACCTATAGTATAGTTAGTCTGCTATGCGACTAACAAATACCCTAAAACATAGACTATTGTTCGTCCCCGAACAATGACTCTAATCTAAACTGACACATCATACCATATAGAAGTAAATTCATTTTCACTGATCATTGTAACCTCGATCTTCCATTCCTTTAGTTTATGACTCGTTAACAAGTCCCTAGGGTCATTCAGGTTGTCTAGATTTTTAGTTCATCCTCTATTCTTCCTTAACTTCACCTTGTTATCTGTCAATGTCTCAATCCTCCTAGACTTTGTAGGTGATTTGCGTGCACCATCCCACTCACAGAAATCCTTTCCTAATACCTAAGTACACAGACCCTCGTAATTCTCTCCTCTATCTATATTCTACTTAAGTCAAACTATAGACAGGATCAGTGGTCTTTTTTTTAGGTTGTAATGTGGTCTGGCTCAAGGTACACGTGTAATAGGAATTTAAATCTGACTCAAGTGTACACTCATAGCAATAATAACAACCTATTTTGTTTGATTTTTTTTTAATATAGCTTGATCCTTTCTTTTCAAGCCTTTGTATTTCTCGTTCATGTTCACAACTTTGTTTTCATAGCTCCCTCAAACTTATTTCATCACGTGCATTCCATATTGTTGTAACAACCCCGAATTTTGAAATCAATGTACAAAGGAAAGAAAAATAATAAAAAACATAAATTTTGGAAATTATATGATTTATGCCAAAGAAATAAAATAAAGAATTGATAATTTGATAATTTAAAGAAATTTAAATTAAATAATCGTTGATCATAAGATGTTAAGAAAAAAAATTTAAATAAAACTTAATGAGAAGCAAATTGAATTGTTTTCGCGGAGTTGAGTAAGGAGGGAACGAAATATCGAAATACACTAGAAAGGTCTGGGTGTTTCGGATACAGGCGGTGAACGATGACTCGAGAGTTTTCAGGCGACGCCAGGGGCGGTGAATGGGAAGGATCGAGAACATCTCATTGTCTATAAATAGGGGCGTGGGCAGTGGAACGAGCACCGGAACGGACGTTGGCTGATCATAAGGGGACGGTGGAAGTTGCAGATGAAGTGAGGAAAAGAGAAGCAAGACGACAGGAGGAGAAGAAGAAGACGACTGGAGGAGGCGAGCTGGCGGACAAACCGTGAGCAGAGGAGGAAAATAATGCTGAGCTGAAAACGGCTGTGGGAGAGAAACACAATCGGCAAAATAGTGAGAAGAATGAAGCTCTGTTTCTACAACCGAAAACAGAGCTGATTCAGTGGAGAAGAAACACCCTACTGCTGCTGCAACTGGAAATAAGGGAGACCAGTTAGTGGCATTGGAGAAGTGTAACTCTGTTGCTACAATTGAAAGCAGAGGAGATCGGCTAGTGGCATTGGAAACGAGAGGCCCTGGTGCTGCTGTTGAGAATAAGGGAGAAGACGGTAGCTGGAGCAGCTGAAGGTGGGCAGCGAACAGGAGCTTTCCGGCGGGGAGAAGAGTGAATTGCAGCATCAGCCTGTGAAGAAGAAGACAAGGGAAGTAAGTTGCTGGAAATTCTCAACTTTTCCTTTAAACTCCACTGTATGTTGTTTGTTAATGAATCAAAGAGAGAGAGAGAAAAAAAATAACAGAGCAGGTTCTGTTATTGAGGACCGGAATTCATGGGAGGTTGATTGGATTCTGGTCTTAGTGAATGACGGTTAGTGAAGTGATGAACCAACTTGGCATTGTGTGTTAGGAAACGAAGATGATGCTTGCTGACGATCGAAGGGGTGTTTGACAGTTAGAAGGAGCGTTGAAAGAAGGTGAAGAACTGTAATAAGCTGCTGGAACGTGGCTGGACGGTGAGGAGCAGAAGAAATACGTGGGTGTAGACCTTCACAGATTAGTGTTTAAGTTGAAAAATCAGGTTAGTGATGTAATGTGTTTTAATGATTTAAATTGAGTATAAGTAGTGATAAATTAGACATAGGGAAGTATGGATATAAAATAATACTATCACCAGATAACCTAGAAAAATTTATGTATTTAAATAAACATAAATCAGAATAAGAATTTTCAAATACTAAGATCAACTTATAAAGTTACTCTCAATAATCTAAAGGTAAGCAAGAAAATTTCAAAGATTTTAATTGATGAAATTTTAGTATCTTTAAAGAAAGAGGAAATTATTGTAGAATTTATCATCATTATAACTTGAATTAGAATCATAGATAATACGAATAAATCAATATGGATTGATTAGAATAATAAAGTTTTATGACATAATACTAAGGAATTAACTAATGTATCTTCATGTATTTAAATATTTAAATTAAGTAGTTCAAGAAATTAAAAATTATTTATTTAAGTATTCAATTATTTAAGTGGATAAATATGTAAATTAAAAAAACAAATAAATAATAATTATTCGAATTAACACTATAAGTGATCTCGGATAAATTTCAGGAGTAGTATAAGACTAAGATTTTTAAATCCTAATAAGACTAAAGATTTGGCAAATGGAAGTCTTATTTTGTTCGTAACTACTATATGAATAACTTAACTATAATAAAAAAGAAAGAGAAACTATAGAACACTTAAATTATTAAGGACACAAAAAAATCCTAAAAAATATATCCAATTCCTTGTGAAAACTAGTAGTAAGAAATAATGAGGATTATTAATCGAGAAAATGTTACGCTATAATAATTTTGTAGATAAAAAGCTCTAGGACGATCATTAGCGACAAATGGCTAGGACATCGCCCAAGAACTCAGGTGGGCTTGATTCTCTCTCTCATCGGTATTATGCGAATTTAAAATTCAGAACATTAGTCTGGTAATCTGAGTAAATGCATCTTGTGAAATTACTTGAACTTAACTATTGCGTGTTTGCTATGAATGAATGGTTTGTTATGTAAATTTCCTTATGTGCACTGATGATTCTTTATTCATTTCTTTCAAATGGAAGTTTCATATGTCATGATAAACTTATCGTATGTGCAAGATTTAGATGTTTTACTGTCACAAACTAAATTAAGATTAAAGAAAAATTAAGAAAACACGTACCGGTGTGATTGACGAGCTCGAGGCAGGTCGAACTGATATCTCCTATATGTCACCGCTTGAGACCGACGTGTCGTAAGGCGGATCATAGGGATTCTCAACTGTAGCTGTTGGTTACAGCTAGTAGTCTTTGGGAGTTAGTACGAGGCTGTAGGAAGTGCCCTCTCTTAGACTGTGACTATAAAGACTTGATTGATTTTAGATTGTTCTCGAGACTTTCTATGATTAGACGAGATCACAGGGAATACCGAGAGGTATCTCAACCTTCTTCCGGTCATAGACGACAACTGAAACAAACCATTGTTTGAAACGCATAATGTGTGTAAGTGTTTGTAATGTTTTGGATTTTTGTTTGTATAATGCTTGTGATGTGTAGAGATGATCCACTGGGCTTTCGAGCTCACCTAATATTTATTTTACAGGTGTTTACCAAGACACGGTTTGATCCGGCGTCAATTTTACAAGTTTAGTTTTGTTTTTCAACGTGACAGGGTAATCCCTTATCTTTTTGCTATATTATGTCGGTCTAGTTAGTGTGTTATTGTGTCTTTTGTTTAGTGAATGACTTGTAAATAAGTGTTTTGAGCAATGTACAAATGGAAACTCTTTTAAATATATAGTACTGAAAACTTTATGACGTTTTGACCAAAAATTTTATTCCGCTGCATATTTTAATCGTCTTTCAAATTCAAATTTTGTTTTGAAAATTACATTATTTTGAGAAATTCAGAAATAACTATGTAACATTCTAGATTTTTATCGGGCGACGATTCACACGTGGCGTAACACGTGAACGGATGTCCGGTCGAAAAATTTGGGTTGTTACAATTGTACTCACATGTACACTCATACAAAAGTAGAAAGTGCAGCTATCATTGACAATATTAAAATACTAAAGAGATAAATATAACTCTTTTATTTTCTCTTTTTTATTTTTTATTTTTTTATTTTTATTTTTTACTTTTTTTACTAAACAAATTAAACGTTGAAACAAAAATGAAAAACATATGTATTTCGATGTTAGAGTGTTCACATCATTAGAATAGATAGTATTAAAACCATGAGTACACACAAATAGGTCCAACTAAGATATTCATAAAAATGATAGAGTGTTTATATATTTAATGTTTAGGTTCATAACAAGAAAATAGGCTATAAGGCTCAAAATTGGTTACAAAGGATTAGAAATGCTGGGACCAGCCTTTAGGCTATGACTTAAACAATGATGACCTACTTCATTTCCCACCTATAGTCATTCCTAAGCAGTGTTCAAGACAGATTTGATTATTTCAAGAGTCTGTGAAAAATTCACTCTATTTGTAGTTTGGTTTCCACCCCTCACTTTCCTCAGCTTCGGAGTCTCAATCTACCTAAGACTACAAAGTTCTCTCAAAATCAAATTTCAAACAAACCAAGCACATAGACTATTAGAACAAACCCTAGTTCCTTGTCTCATCCCACTAGAGAAACTTCAAATGTCATAGGTTACTCAGTAAAATTTTCAAAAATTTGGTATGAATCTAGCCTAAATGACACCTATATGCTCTATGCGCTCATGATTTAACTCTAAATAAATAATCATAATATCTAAATGTCATAAAATGATTGCAATAATATTTATATATGTGATATGCCCATGAATACATGCAGTTCAGAGAAGAAAAAAAATGTAGCACACAATATATAAAATAAAGGCAAAATGAGAAAAAAATAAACCTGAAATTGAAGAAAAAATTCTTCAATGTGCGCCCCCAAACTTAAATTGTGCCTTGTCTTCAAGAGCACACTTTCACTTTCACACACACATGGAGAATAGGCTTAAGCACAAGCATTCGTGCACATACTCATAACCCTGCTTGGAACCAAAAAAAAAAAGATGAGCATTAAAGAAATATTAACTAAAAGGCATGCTTTTTTTTTTTGAATATGCATGCATACTTAAGAAATTAAATTAAACTAAAACAAAAAATAAAAAGAAATAAACAAAAATAAAAATTAGTGGGTTGCCTCCTACTCAGCGCTATGTTTAACGTCGTTAGGTCAACGTGGATACGGGTTAACTAAAGCCCAATTTGTTAATCTTCACAAACACTTTGACGTTTGACAACTCTTGCTTTATGTTGTCATGTGACTGCATATGTTTTTGTTCATGTGACTGCTTCTTCAGAAATGGTTGTGCATCAAGTAGCTCAGTAACGGTGTAACAACGCTTCTAGCATGCTTTGATTAGTAGAAAATCTGGGTTTGGGCGTTCATTTAACCGAAGAAGAGGAAGCAGAAAACCTGGATTTTTTGGGGTGAGTTTCAAAATCTGGGTTGTGAGTCGTTAAAATGGAGAAATTTGAAAACTTAGATTTAGGACGTCGAATTGAAGAACCGAACAAGAGAAAGGAAGAGTAATCTGAAAATCCAGAGTTAGTGAGTCAAATTTCTGGGTTTGGTGTGTTGTTCGGTGTCACAAAAAAAAAAAGAAAAAAGAAAAAAAAAACAGGGGACGAAGAACAAGATTGGAATTTCGTTGATTTAAGATTTCGATTGGGCTTTGGTGTTTGGTTACGGCAGATGGAAAGAAAGAAAAACACAGATTGTGCTGTGTTTTGGGCGAACAGCACGTATGATTTGGAGCTGGGTTTCGGTTTTGATTGTGAAGATCAAATGAGAATGAAAGTGGGTGGCGAGTAGGTGTTTTTTGATCGTGCGAAAAAGAAGTGAAGCCATCGCCGTGATTTGTAACCAGAAATGAAGAACGAGAGTGTAAAATTTGATTTTGGGCGAACTGAACGAAGAAGATGAGCTGCACATTTGTGAAGGAAGAAGAAGAAGGGGCAAGCTACTGCAAAATCTGGTATGTTCTGGCCATTTTAGGGCTTGACGAACAAGATGAAAGTTGTGAGGGTATTGTGAATCACGATCTGGGTTTTGCTGGCCAGGAGACGCGTGCAGTTGCTGCTGCGATCCGGGTATGAAGAAGAAGACCGAAGTTGAAGTGCTAGCCGTGAATTGAAATAGAGGAAAGAAGAAGCATGGCGGTGAAAAATTTGTGGATGTGTGTTTGATTTCAGTTTCTTGTGGTTGCTGGTCATGGATCAAGAAGAGGGGATTTTCTGATTTAAATTTCTAGTTTGAGTCTTTGGCGCTTGGATCTGATTCACTAATTTTCTTGTTCGATCGGATGAAGAAAGAAGAAGAGGATGAACACTATGTGATTTAAGTTGTTTCTCATGTGACTGCTAATTGTGATTGAAGAAGAAGAAATTTTTGCCGTTGTACGTGATGAAAAGAAAAAAAAAATTTTGCAGCTGCAAGATGGGTTCTTCATTGGTCATGGTTCGTGTGACGAAGACGACGAGCAATGCCCGAGCTTCGGACTCGGTCTCAAATCTGAAAGGTACAAAATTTTTAAATTTTGATTCCAAATTTTATTTGGTTGAAAAGAAATTATATATTTTTAATTGTGACCTAAAAAAGAGAGATCTTTTTATTCAAATAAAAATTAATTAAATTAATTTTCAAACTTAATTAGAATATTTATTTAATAATTTAAATTAAATAAATTAAATGTTAAATTATTTATTAATTATTGAATATGAGAATAAATTGATCTAATGAAATTTAAATCACTTAATCTTTTAAATTAGGATTGAAAAAAAATAATTTTCTAACACATTAATAATTTTATTTAATATTAGAAGTTTAAAATTTAATAATTTAATTAGTTGAAAATATGAAAAATTTAGGAGTTTAAAATTTTTATAAGAATAGGATTTTAGGCCCTGAAACTAAACATAACATTTAGAAGTCTTATTTTATTCGTAATTAATCTAAGTACGATATAAATAAAATTATCTAAATTTTAGGATTTGGATATTAGAGATTTATCAAATTGTTTAAGAAAGAATCTTAAGATGAAACATTATTATTTTGAAACTTAGAATTTAGAAAACTTATAAATCAGATTTAATATCTGAAGATGAATAATCATTTTAGAAGATGTAATTTAAGGATTTTATGTGATAAATTAATAATTCGGAACTTAGTTTAAATTTTAGTTATGAAAATCTCATTTTTAGTGAAATAAAATTTATTGAATATAAGTTATTTATGTTTAAAACCTAATTTAAGTTTTAATGACAGATTAAGAAATTCGAAGAGTTTAGAAATTGTTTTATTTTGATTATATGGAATTCTAGAATTTAAGAACAACCCGAAATTAGTTAAAATTGATATTTAAACTTTATAATAAATTAGAAACTATTTAAGCTTAATAATATTTTGAATAAGATTTAATTTAAACCAAAAACTTAGAAAGTTTTATTGATTGTTAAATTTCAGATTCTTACAATTTCAGAGTATTGCTCGAAGGAAGACAAGGGAGTCCTGAAGATTTGCGAAATCAGGTGGGCGTGATTTTCTTGCTCTTACGTATTATTTGGATTTAAAATTCAAAGTATTTGTTTGAATAGTTCTAGGTTATTAGAATGTTATTAGAAATTGATTGAAATTGTTTAATATGCTTGAATGATGTGTGATGATTAATTAATTACTTATTGCATACATGAATAGGAAAACATGCATTTAGATTCTATGATTTACTCATGCGCCTTATCATTTTACATAGCATGCATTATTTGATTTATTTTCTATTGTATTGTGTGATGCTTGGTGTGATTGAATTTGATTGTGAAACTAAAAATAAGACAAAGGTTTATTAAGAATCCACGTACCGATGCGACTGTCGAGCCTGAAGCGGATCGAGGTGACATCTCCTATATGTCACCGCTTAAGATTGTCGAGCTACAAGGCAGATCGTAGGTATTTCCAACTAGAGCTGCTTGTGACAGCTCAAAGTCTTTGGGAAACGGTACAATGCCATGGTAAGTGCTCTCATTTAGACTGTGATGCTGAGACATGACTGATTTTAGATGGTACTTGAGGCCTCCACGATTACGATTGAATTGGATCACAGGGAATACCGAGAGGCATCTCAACCCTCTTCTAGTGTCAGACTTTGACCAAAACTAATTAAATGTTGAAATACCTAATGTTTGAAAGTGCTTATAATGTTTTGGATTGAGTCTATATAATGTGTGTAATGTGTAGGGATGATCCACTGGGCTTTCGAGCTCTCCCATTTATTTTTCAGGTACACATGGTCGTAGAGTACTATAACCTACGTCAGAAGACTCGCACTATCTATTGTACACTTTTCATGGGGAAGTCGTTCGCGATAGATGACTTTAGAGGTTATATTCTGTTTATTTTACTCAATCGATTTACATGTACTTATCTCGGTTTTGAATTTCAATTGTTCATGTTATCAAATGATTTTGTATGTTTAACATTTACTTCCTTAATAGAAAATTTGAAGTGATTCTGCTGCGTAATTTGAAATTTACGATTTATGATTTCTGATTTAAGTTATTTTTACTTAACTCTGATTTTTTGACTATTGAAAATCGGTGAACAAAATAAATAGTGATTTTTGATCTTTTCCTGTTATGAGAAACGCATTTATATGAGGACTAACTAGCAGAACGTGAAATAAATGAAAAATGTTTTGACAAAAGAAGATCTTTTTTTAAGTAGCATCTTGATTTTTAATGAGCGACGATCTACATGTGAGGTAACACGTGTCAGGAGGTCCGGTTAAAAATTGGGGTGTTACAGACTTTCTCTTATGTTCTTCATTGAACTTTTCTAAACTTATCAAGGATTGATCAACCTTGTGACGCTTAATACTTTATTGGGTTCTTGTTTATTTGTTATTCAAGGGTTCAAGTGGATCATCAAACCTGATTTTAGCTTTCTTAGGGTGAGTATACTTCCATGAACGTAGAGGGCGGCATCAGTTGGTATCAGAGCTTTGGCTCTAAAATCAAGTTATATCTTTCTTGTTTTGTAAATTTCATTTTATATTTCTCTTACTTCGTTTTGTTCATCAATTTGTTTTTCATTCATCATCCTCTTTCGCCCTTTTTGTTCATTGTTCCTTCTTGTTCAATTTTCTTTTCTTTTCATTACTCTTACAAAAAAAAAATCTAAGAAAAAAAATTTGTGATTCTGAAAAAAAAAGTAATTGGGTTAAGAAAATCATAACTTAAAAAAAAAGTTTTTTTGCTAATCACATTTACTTATGTAAGTGAAGTTATTGCTATGAAAGTGATGATGTTCATATCAAAAGCTATCATCTTGATTATTCGCTTTTTTATCTAATTGTTGTTCTATCTTTTGAACTGTTTTCCTTGAAATTCATTCATTCCTTTCTTTTCCATATCCTAAGTGTTGATATAAACTCTACAAGTTTGAGTTAATGCTTGTTTGGGTTTGATTAATTCCTTAATGAGCTTTAGGGAAAGCTACAAAGAGGAAAGAGTGCGAGCAATCATTTCTCCCAAAAAAAAAGTAAAAATTAGGGCGAAGTACATCCTCTTTTTTGAGGAAAAATATTTGAGAGTATGAGAGGTTTATTTTCACTAACATTTTTCTTGCAGTTTATTTACAGAAAAATGTCAAAAAAATGAATCATCATCTTACAAAGAAGAAACCCAGGATATCACATCTATGATACGTGCCATGCAACAATAATTTGAACGCTTAAATGTGGTGTTGGATGATTTTACAGATAGAAAAGATAGGCAAGCTGCATAGATTCAAAATTTACAAGGACGGCCTCAAATAGATCATAATCCAAGAGGGCATGCAAGGCGTTATCCTATACATGTGGAAGAAGATGTTGTTGATGAAGATGAAGTTATGAATGGGATAAAGATGATTATGAATATGAAGTTGAATTGGGTAGAAATCAATATAGAGGAGTTAGGCATGGGAGGGGTTTTCAATGAAATCACCCTAGAGGTAGAGATGGGGTAAATAGGAACTTTATGAACATTAATATGAAGATTCCGCCTTTCTAAGGAAAAATTGGCTCAGAAACTTATTTGGAGTGGAAAAAAATTGAGTTGACTTTTTATTGTCATAATTACTCAGAAGTGAAAAAGGTAAAATTAGCAGCAATTGAGTTTTACAGATTATGCAATCATGTAGTGGGATCAACAAGTCACGAACAGAAGGAATAATCAAGAATCACTCATAGAAACATTGTAACAACTCGGGCCTATTACGTACCACTATTGTCTCCACCTTAGCCACCATTGACTGGGTGTAGGATTTTATTCTTAGCAAGACTCGAACCTGAGTCTCCCAAAAGTGTTTGACACTAGTAAGGCTTGCAATTGCTCATTTAGCTCAGGCATCGCTTTAGTGTCAGACCGATGTGGGATATTACAATCCACCCCCCTTGGAGTAGTCTTGTCCTTTGGATTCACACTTCCGTCACACTTAGAGCGGCTCTGATACCATTTGTAAAAATCCGAGCCCACTACATATCGATATTGTCCCCATCTTAGCCACTACTGACTAGGTGTAGGGTCTTGTTCCTAGCAAGACTCAAACCTGAGTCTCCCAAAAGTGCTTGACACTAGTAAGGCTTGCAATTACTCATTTAGCCCAGGCATCACTCTAGTGTCGGACTGATTGAGATATTACAAACATGGAGAGAAATGAAAGCTTAAATGTGGAAAAGGTTTGTTCCTAGTCATTATTATATGGAGCTTTATCAAAGACTACAAAGCCTTACACAAGGTTTAAAGAGTGTGGAGGAATACCATAAAGATATGGAGGTGACTATGATAAGGGCTAATGTGGAGGAAGATCAGGAAGCAACAATCTGAAAGGGTTGAACCCAGAGATAGTTGATGTCGTGGATCTTCACAATTTTGTTGAGCTAGAAGACATGATATACATGATGATAAAGATAGAAAGGATATTAAAAAACAAGTAGGCATCAAAGTCTACCCAGGCTTATAGTCTTTATTGGAGGTCAAATTGAAAGAAAGATAACAAAACTAATTCCAAGGAAACACCCAAAAACACCATCGATGCTTCTTTGAAAAACAAAGGTAAAACTAATTCCCAGCTCTCTAAAAATATTAAATGTTTTAAATGTTTGAGAACTAGACATATTCCTTCACAATGTCCAAACAAAAGGGCAATGATACAACACGATGATGGTGAAATGGGGACAGAAAGTGAGCACAAAGATTCATTGCTTTCAATTGAGAATGCAAGTGAAGATTACATTCAATATCCAATAGAAGGTGAATCGCTTGTAATGAGGCGCGTCTTGAATTCTCAAATCAAAGTAGATGACTCGGAGTAACAACGAGAGAACATATTTCATACTCATTGCCTTATAAACAATAAGGAACGTAGTATGATTATAGATGGGGGAGTTGCACAAACGCTACAAGCACTACATTAGTGGATAAATTAAACTTGCCTCTTCTTAAACACCCTAAACCGGACAAGTTGTAGCCGTTAAACGATTGTGGGGAAGTGCGAGTCAACAAGCAAGTTTTGGTTTCTTTTTCAATTAGGAAATATCATGATGAGGTACTATGTGACATATTTCCTATGCATGCTAGCCATATTATTTTGGGGAGGACTTGACAATTTGATCAAAAGGTGATACATGATAAATTTAGGAATAGGTACTTATTTGTAATAGATAATCATAAAATTGTTCTTGTACATTTAATTCCTCAACAAATCTTTGAAGATCAATTGAAGTTGAAAAATGAGAGTCAAGCCAACCATGGACAAACAATTGGAAGTGAAAAAAGAGAAAAAAAAAGAAAATGAGAAGAAAAAAGGAAATGAAAGAGAAAGCAATAAAAAAGAGAACAAAAAGAAAATAAACAAAGAAAAAGGGGGAAAAACAAATGAAAAAGAGAGAAAAGGAAAAGAAAGTGAAGAAAAAAAGAAAAGAGTGAGCTTTTATGCTATAAACAGTGAAGTAAGGGTTGCTTATTTTTCAAACCAAACTTTATTTGTACTTTTGTACAAAGAAGATCAATGTCAAATGTGGTGGCTTAAATTCTTTGTTGTCAGTCGAACAATCCCCTTTTAATGCTTGGATCTTCAAGGCTCCAACTACCACTCTAGGAATGGATGTCCACACGGTATTCCTGGTCAGTATGAGTTACCCTCTATTACTGTGATAGTAAATTCTAGATAAGGACCATTGATCTCTAGGTATAGGGCATCTGTAAGAATACAGTCGCCCAAGGTTGAAATGATAGAATAGTATAATTAGATAAGCCCTTAATTGAGTCATCTGTGCCAAAACCCTATTTCAAAAAGCTACAGTGATTCATCTCGAAAACTACCAGACTAAGAAAGGAATGGAAATGAAAATGTTGAAATAGCTCAAGTCCATCCCATGTAAGAACAAACCACAGATTATTGGTAAGCTTCTACAATTTTCTTATGGATAGGTCTGGGATGGCACGGGTGATACCCGGATCGGAATATAGTAGTTTGTTGTAGATCATATCAAAGGTTGTGAACTCGTAATTCTTCTCAGTATGAGTTTGGAAAGAAAGTTATATTCACAATCTTTCCCACTAGAAAGGGGACATATATTATTGATATGAAAGGAAGATAAGAGGTCTAAAGCTAGAGGTAGATGATCAGTATAGTTTTGCTTAGTTATGTGGAAGATTAGAGAAAATTTTAAAAGCTTTCCAGAGAATGCTTTCAAGGAAGCAATAAGTTCATATCGGGTGGCACTGTAAGAAGATGAATCCTATGTGGATGAATAAATATTCCAATTGTATTCATGCATCTGAGAAGGATGATCTAATAAGACATGGAAGGATTCCTAGAGTAAGATCAGAATAGCGCAGCAGAGGCGTGATAAGTTTTGAGAAACACAGACTGATTGACTACATGAGTTAACTCGACACAAATTTCGAGGACAAAATTTTATTTAAGGGGGGTAGATTGTAACACCCTGTAACTTCGCGATCGTGCCACGTCATGAGTGAACAGGAGATGAATAGAAATAAATAAATTAGAATCGTGTACAATTTAAAAAAATAGACGTAGATTATGTTTAGGAATAAATAAATCACTTAATAGCTCACTCGCGCTTGTGCGAAGGCGCGAATGATGCAAAAAAAAATGAAATATATTATTATTTGATCGAAAAATAATAATACTAATAATTGTATGATAAAACTATATTTTATGTTTTATATATATATATATATGTAAATAACTGAAATGATTAATTGATGTTTATTATGATTAGTGTAAAAAAAAAATAAAGCAGGCATTCGTGCTGCTGCTGCTGCAATCCGAGCAAGGAGAAAAAGATCCAAACTGTTCGATGTGAATTGGAAATTGTTGATTGAGAGGTTGCAAGCCGAAATGAAGAAGAAGAGAAAACAAAGCGAGGGTACTCTGTTTATGGTGTTCGTTTGCAGCTACTGTTGCCATTGCAGATGCTGCTCCCTTTGATGTATGTTGCGTTGCTGATGGTCCGTGGAAACGAAAATAGGAGCAGTTGGTTGCTGCAATAGGACGAACTGAATGAAGAAGATGACGAACTGAGACTGCAGGTGCATTTTGGTTGGCTGTAAATGCATTTAGTCATTGATGGTGCGTGACAAAGGAAGGAGAACGAAGGAGCAGCACTGCTGCTGCTACTGTTACGTGCGAATGCAGTGATCTAAACTGCTACGTTGGGGAGTTCATTTGAGAGAACAAGGAGAGGAAGAAGTCTGGAATTTTGGAATTGGAGTCTCAATTGTGGTTGTTGCAGCATGCATCATGGAAGAGGAAGAATTGCTCCTCTGTTTGGCCGAGCGTGAAGAACAGAGCATGAAGTTGGGATGTTTGGCTGAGCATGGAAAACAGAGTGTGAAATTGGGAAGAGATTGAAATTTGATTTTCTGAAATCGGTTGGAGCAGCAAGAGGGAGCAAGGTCCGTGGATTCTGATTCAAAACTTTCCATTGAGGGATGTACGTGATCGAGTACTGTTGTGTTGGTCGACTGGGAAACAGAGATAGCGAAGGGAGCAAATTTCTGGTTTGGGTTTCTTATTCCTTGGTTTAGAAGCTAGCTGGAACACGTCTGGAGTGATTGGAGTCTTAGATTTGACCAACATCGTTGAAAGAACACCATCAAGTGGTGATCTGGTTCGGCCGAATTATGAAAACAAGGGAGGTAAGAACAATCTCAACTTCCTGAATTTAGTTTTCTTGGTATGAGTAGAGGATAGTGTTTAAAAGACTTAATCAAAGTTTAATAACTTAATATAGATTAATTAGGAAAATAAATCTATGATGTTTATACCTTGTTCATAGCAAAGGAAAGTTAGGTTGAGAAAAAAAATCGATGGTGGTTTATTTATTGAAGTATGTCATTATTTAATCCTTGCAAATTTGAATAAAAGTTATTAGAATCAACAAAATAAGATAAGATTTAACCTAAACTTTAATAATAGAAAATCTGAAAAAAGGACGAAAGTATTTTAGAAAAGTTGATTAAAAAAAATTCAGTCAATAATATTTTAGAAAATCTTAATGGAATCATGAACTAATAAAGTATGTTTTAGTGCGAGAGAAATGACAGTAATAGCAATACTAAACATTAGTAAACTTTAATTTCTTATAAGAAACAGATTGAGAATTTTGAATACGAATAAGACTAAAGTTTTGACAATTAGAAGTCTTATTTTGTTCGTAATTATGTTATTTAAAAATATGAATAATTCATTTAAACCATAGAAACTAAGAAATTTAGGGATGCTTAAGTAATAAATTTTAATGTATGAAACTGAGATCTAGACTCCATAATTAATTTAGAAAGTGTTTGAGTTTGAGAATAACTTGAATAAGATTGAATTTGAATTAGAAAATTAGTGAATCTTACTAATCGTTGAATTTCAGATATCATAAATTTGGAGTGTCAAACGTCTTGACGGAAAGCAAGGAAGCCCTGAAGAATCGGCAAAATTAGGTAGGCGTGACTTCCTTGCTCATATGTATTATATGGATTTAAGATTCAAAACATTTGTGTGGATAGTTCTAGGTTATTAGAAATCTTATTATGAAATTGATTGAATTGTTTGGAATGCTTGTGTGATGATACGACTGAATAGTAACTCGTCCATTCCATGCACAAATATTTCATGACATGCATAAATAGAGGAGATACACTTGTTAGCATTAGATACTCATGTTAACTAGCATGCAATTTGCATCTTATAACATTGGTTATTTATTCGGACTACTTTTGCATGGTATGTATAATTTGAGAAATTATGCAGTAGATTGTGATATTATGTGGCATGATTTATGTTTATCTATAACACTAAAGTAAGATGATGGTTTATTAAGAATCCACATACCGATGCGATTGACGAGCCTGAAGCGGATCGAGGTAGCATCTCTTATATGTCACTGCTTGAGATTGTCGAGCTACAAGGCGGATCGTAGGTATTTCCACTCGGAGCTGACTGTGACAGCTCGAAGTCTTTGGGAGATGGTACGATGTTGCAGTAAGTACGCTCCCTTAGACTGTGATGTGAGTGTCAATTGATTTTAGATGGTTATCGGAATCCTCTGAGATTAGATTGGATCACAGAGAATATCGAGAGACATCTTAACCCTCTTCCAGTCTTAGAATTTAACTAAAACAAATGAATGTTTGAAAGTGTGTATAATGTTTTGGATTGGGCCTGCATAATGCATGTGATGTGTAGGATCCATCCACTGAGCTTTCGAGCTCACTCTCATTCTATTTTTCAGGTACACCTAGACATAAAATATGTTGACTTACGTCGGAAGACTCGCACTCTGATTGGACACCTCATGGAGAGGTCGTCAGGGATATGTGATTTGGAGGTCTTGTTTTATATTTTATACTGGACTGTTTTAATGTATTTACGTTGGTTTTAACTTGGTCGTTTTATCTTTAAATGACTTTAATTGTTTGACGATTTTGGTTTAAATGAATATTTTTAACGTAAATTCTGCTGCTTTATTGATAACTCATGTTAGTGAAACCGGTGAATGTCTTGAGAAGTTATTTTAAATCCTTTTGTTTTATATGAGAAATTATTCAGAGATTGACCTGAGAATAGATTATTATAAACTCAATTTTGAAGAAAATATTTTGACAGAACGAAAATTTTAAGTAGCATCTCGATTTTTGACAGGCGACGATCCACACATGAGGTAAAACGTGATCGGAGGTCCGGCCGAAAATTAGGATGTTACAAGTAGCAACCTTAACCCTTCTCTTCCAAGTGTTGCCATCTCTTTATTACATAAATTTGAAGATGTGTTCTTAGAGGAAGTTCCTGAAGGATTATCTCCTTTAAGAGGTAAAGAACATCAGATTGATTTCATTCCACGAGCCCCCTATTTCAAATTGTCCAGCCTACAGAAGTAATCCAGAGGAGACAAAGGAACTTCAAAGGAAAGTTGAAGACCTCATGGGCAAAGGATATGTTCGAGAGTTTGAGTCCTTGTGTAGTTCTCGTACTTCTTGTTCCTAAGAAGGATGGATCTCGGCAGATGTGTGTTGATTGTAGAGCTGTGAATAATATTATAGTAAAGTATTGCCATCCTATTCCTTGCTTAGATGATATGTTAAATGAGTTACATGGATGGATTATCTTTACCAAAATTGATTTAAAATTTGGATATCATCAAATTTGAATGAGAGAAGGAAATGAGAGGAAAACTACATGCAAAACCCTATTATGAATGGTTAGTGATGCCATTTGGACTCACTAATACTCCAAGCACATTCATAAGATTAATGAATCATGTTTTGCGTGTTTTTATTGGAAAGTTTGTTGTGGTGTATTTTGATGACATTTTAGAGTATAGTAGAGATTTCAATGAACATATGGGTCATCTAAGATGTGTCATTGATGTTCTTAGAAAGGAAAGATTGGACGTTAATCTTAAAAGGTGCACTTTATGCATGACCAATGTTGTTTTTCTCGATTTTGTTGTAAATGCAAAGGGTATTGAGGTCGATGAAGAGAAGATAAAGGCAATAAAGGAGTGATCAATACCGAAAAACATCATTGAGCTAAGAAGCTTTCACAGGTTAACAAGTTTTTATCAGCATTTTGTAAAATATTTTGGTACACTTGCTACACTACTAACTGAAGTTATTAAAAAATCTAATAACTTTCATTGGGACAAGGAACAAGATCATGCATTCAATGTTCTTAAAGAACATTTATGTTCTGCACATTTGTTAGCATTACCTAACTTCAGTAAAACTTTCGATATTGAATGTGATGCCTCAAGCGTTGGTATAAGTGTTATTTTGATGTAGGAAAGGCGGCCTATTGCATATTTCAGTGAAAAGTTCAATGGGGTCGCATTGAATTACCCAACCCATGACAAGGAGCTTTATACAGTTGTGAGGGCGTTAGAGACATGACAACATTAGCTCTAGCCTAACAAGTCTATCATTCACACAGATCATGAATCTTTGCAGCATCTCAAGGGTCAAGGTAAATTGAACAAAAGACATGTAAGATAGCTGAAATTTATTGAAACCTTCCCGTATGTCGTTAAATACAATGAAGGTAAGAAGAATGTATTAGCAGATGCTTTATCGTACTCTTTTTCCTTCTTTAAATGCATGTTTACTAGGTTTTAAGCATGTTAAATAATTGTATGCTAAAAATCATGAATTAAGTGATATTTTTCATGCTTGTGAAAAGAGAGCTTTTGAAAAATTAAATAAAGTTGATGGTCATTTGTTCAAAGAGAATAAGTTGTGTATATCAACAAGCTTTATACGAGAATTGTTTGTTAAGGAATCCCATGAGGGTGGATTAATGGAGTACTTTGGTGTCACAAAGACTTTAGTAGTTTTACAAGAACAATTTTTTTTGCCTATACCAAATATACATATTATTGTGTTTATGTTCTGCACGTGTTTGTGATCATTGTATCACTTGTAAAAAGGCTAAATCCAAGGTCTTACCAAATAGATTTTATACACCCCTGCCTATACCACATAAACCATGGACTAACCTATCAATGGATTTTATTTTGAGTTTACCAAGGTCCAAAAAAGGTCACGATTCAATATTTGTTGTGGTTGATCGATTTTCTAAAATGACACATTTCATTCTATGCCATAAAACAGATGATGCCACTTTTATAGCTGACTTGCTCTTTCGATAAAATAGATGATGCCACTTTTATAGCTGACTTGTGCGTCTTCATGGTGTACCCAAAAGTATTGTCTCAAATAGGAATGTAAAATTTCTTAGTTATTTTTGAAAAGTATTGTGGGAAAAACTTGAAACTAAGTTAGTATTTTTTAGTACTTATCATCTCCAAATTGACGGACAAACAAAGGTAGTCAATTGAACTTTGACTCAATTACTTAGAACCGTCATTTAAAAGAACTTGAAAAATTGAAAAGAATGTTTACCTTTTGTTTACCTTCATTGAGTTTGCATTCTTCTACAACATATTCTTCATTTGAATGTCAGTAACCCTTCCCTAGGGTGAAGGGCGAGCGGACGGTATAATGCCCTGACAAACTTACTTGCAAGCCAAGCTTGCCAAAACACTATTAAGCCTCCTTCACACTTCATACACAACATCATCAGAGTAATTACAAGATATGTGGAAGTAGCTAAACAAATAATTGCAATAGAAATTTTTTTTAAGTTAAACAAAAAATGTTTATGTACAGTCTTTTCTATATAGCAATAGCGAAAGTGTGATAGTCAAAATATTTACAATGTTTTCCTAACTTCCTATACATTATAATAATTCTCAAAACAATAAACTACGTGAAGAAACCTACTAAAATAAAAGAAATGCACAATACGTCGACAACTTTCTTGCCTTTGTCCATAATAGAAGAACTTGAAATGTTAGAGTGGTGAACTAATTTATTCACAGCGGCTCGATAAGCTATATAGTCTAATCTATAACTTAGATTATTAATTCTATAAAACAATGTTATGTATGCATGCACAATAATAATAATGCAAATGAATGAAGCAGTTAACAAATGCTAAATCCATAATGCAGTCTTACACCTTTCATTTTGAAAATAGTTTTAATACTAAAAACACATGTAGAAACTTTCAATAGCCTAAAAAGCAATAATAAATCCATTCGAGTGGGTGTACCCGATAGTTACACGTATTTTCATATAATATCATAGTAATCTGCTAGCTCATACCTTATGTATGACGGCCTCAAATCCTTAATAGAGAGCTAATTGATAGAACTACACAGAATGTACCCCCAGGTATGACGACTTCTGGTCCTTAATTCTCTACTAGATCCAATACCCTAACTTGCACCTGAACCTCGAGATTCGATGCACATTTTCATTTAAAAACTCATTTAAAGATTGTAAATACATTGCAATATATAATAACATTTCATTTATAAACAAAATAACAAGTTAAGTGATAAATTAAAAAACACTACTCACAAAGATTTTTAGCTCCCGGTATTCCTCTTATAACTTGTCGCATCCTGCTAACATTTGATCCTACATGAACAATGGGGTTTTCTTAATATCTAAATAAAATTTGGCTCAAATCTAACTTTTTGGTTTTTGCTCAATTAAAAGATTAACTCGGTCAACTATGGTCTATTTATGGATTTACTCGATTTTGGTCAATATAATTAACTCTAACTAAACCTAATGCTCGCAGACCTATCTGATTGACTGAGTCAATGTGATCAACAAGGTCAATCAGTGCAAGTAAGCCCTTAATATTGAATCGAAATACCGACACCTTATATCGTTGACATGTGTCTCACTTTTATTATGCATCCCATGTGTCGACTTCCAATTACCATATAAATTCTTAGGGCCAACATGAAAACTACACAATATACATATTATTGTGTTTAGATCAACGACTAGAACATAGATATATAATTAATATCATTGTCGTAATAACCACGTATTTTCATTTAATACACACATTAATTTATAAATTCTCGTAAAATTATTTATTTTCATTTATAATTCATTATTTCAAACATGAAAAGATATATCAAACCCATATACTCAATGTCCAAAAATATTGACCATTATATTGAAATAGTTTATGGTTTTAATCATTTGACTCATTTAGATTTAATATCTTTACTTACTGATGTCAGGGTAAGTTTGGATGGAGAGAAGAAAGCTAAATTGGTTAAAAAGCTTCATGAGTGTGTCAAGCAACAAATTGAAAAGAGGAATGAGCAGTATGCATCCAAGGCAAACAAAGGGAGATGATGAATTGTTTTTGAACCAGGTGACCGGGTGTGGGTGCATGTAATATCTAAAATTTTAGTGACGTAATAATCAAAATTTGAGTTTAAAACACATATATGTATATATTTAAATATAAACACATATATATATTTGTCATTGGTATGCAATTAATTAGTTAGT
>JAJIYU010003317.1:0-27137 GCA_030144865.1 Tinospora cordifolia | reverse complement strand
CTTCCATCCTCTACTATTTCTCGAACAAAATGGTATTAAACCGCTATGTACTTCGTTTTGGAATGAAATGCCAGATTCCTTGCAATGTATAAGACAATTTTTCTTTCATAATACAAGATAATCCTTTCTTGTTTGTGTCTGAGCTCCTCCAATAGCCTTTTTTTTTATCTAGATTGCCCCTTGTTTGCTTGTGTAGTCCCCATATATTCTACTTCAGCTATAGATAAAGCTATTACCGCTTGCAATTTGAAATCTAGCTTACTGCTCCTTTTGCTAGTGTGAAGACATAGCTTATAGTAGATTTTTTTTATTAGGTTTATCTACAAAACCAGAATCAATGTATCTTCTAACAAGAAGTTTTGATCTTCTATAAGATAATACAACATCTGAGGCATCCTTGATGTATCTCAAGACTCTTTTAACTATGTTCCAATGCTCCCTACCAGGATCTACCATGAATTGACTAACGGCTTCCACTACTTGTGCAATGTCCAGTCTTGTGCTAATCATTGCCAACATTACGCTTCCCACTACTGATGCATCTAGTACTCGAGACATTTCCATCCTCTCCACATCATTACTAGGAGACATATTAGAGCATAATTTAAAACTAACAGGAAGTGGGGTTGAGATTGACTTGCAATCTTGCATATTGAAGCACCACAGGATCTTTTTAAGATAACTCTTTTGAGAAAGCTAAATCTTCTTACTTTTTCTACCTGGTGAATTTTCATTCCCAAAATCTTGTTTGCTGGTCCTAAACCCTTCATATCAAATTCCCTAGCCATTTGTGCCTTTAACTTTGTGAATCGATCTTTGTTGGGACCTACTACTACCATGTCGTCAACATACAACAACAAGTTGATGAAATCATTACCTTCAAACCTCTTGTAATATGTGCAATGGTCTGAATTGAGTCTATTATATCCAAGGCTTATCATGAAGGAATCAAATCTCTTATGCCAACATGTTGGCACCTACTTTAGACCGTACAAAGACTAGGTAAACCTACAAATCAATTTTCTTTTCCCTTTTCTGCAAAAGCTTCTAGTTGGAACATACAAATTTCTTCTTCTAATTCTCCATGAAGAGAAGCGGTCTTCACATCTAATTGTTCAAGATATAAATCAAGTGTAGCACACATAGCTAGAACTAATATCACTGTCGTTAGTCAAACAACTGGAGAAAATATTTTAGTGAAGTCGATACCTTCTTTTTGAGCATATCCTTTGACCACCAATCTTACATGAAACCGCTCCACTTGGTCATTACCTTCACGCTTAATCTTGTAGACCCATTTCTTCTCGATGGCTTTGCTTCCATGTGGTAATGGTACAAGGTCCCATATTTTAATTATATGTAGAGCTTCAATTCATTCTTGCATTGCTGTCATCTGTAAAACTACATCTTGACTACTTGTAGCCTTATGAAAATTTGATGGCTCTCCATCCTTTGTTAGAAAACAATATGCAATATTGCTTGACATATCATACTCTAAGTTCCATAAAGATCCTTTCGCACTTGTAAGTGACAAACCACCAGTGCCTCAAATTCCTTGGTTACTTGTTCCTTGTGCTCCGGTACTGCTTCAAAAGAATCTCCTCGTTCAGACCTTGTTTCTATCTGGACTGTACTACTCCTTGATTTTTTCTTTAAAATGCTAGTATTTTCTTTTTGCATATCTTTGTCCACAAAGATTATGTCTCTGCTGATAATAACCTTATGTGTAGTGGGGTCTTACAGGCAATACCCCTTGACTCCGTTAGCATACCCTAAGAATATACATTTTTTGGACTTAGGATCCAACTTTGTCCTTTCTTAGGCATTAAACATGACATATACAGGACATCCAAAGATGTACAAGTTGAAATAATCAGTTGGTTTAATAGTCTACATTTCCATTGGTGTCTTCAACACAATTGATGTTGACAGAGACCTACTCAATACATTACAAGCAATTTTGACTACTTTTGCCCAAAATGATTTCTCCAAGCCTACAATCCTCAACATTGCTCTAGTCCTATGAGTAGAGTTTTGTTCATCCACTCTGCCATCCCATTCTATTGAGGGGTATAGGTTATATTCACTACAAGAAAAAAAAAAAGTATTTTATAGCTTGGTGAAAATGCTATCATATGTTATACATAGCACTCTTTGGTACGCTATGACATCCCATGCTATTGAAAATCCATACAGTTTATAACATTTTTTGAATGCTAAAACAAGATGGAACTCATAGCTTTTGAAAATGCTATAACAACATGGAATTTATAACTTTTTAAAAGCGCTATAGTGGCATACAATTTATAGCATTTTCTAAATGCTATAACAAGACATAACTCATAGCCTTTTAAAAATGTTGTCACAACATTGAACTTACAACATTTTATAAATTCTATCATTTAATTATTTTATTTAAAAAGTAATAATATCATTTTTATATTATTTATTTTGTGTTTGCCATTTAAAAATATTAAATATTACTATCAAATGATAAAAATAACTAAAAATTTGGATCAAACACTATAATTTTATTTAAAAAAATAAACTGTTGGAACATTACAACAAGTCATTTGTTTTGATTATTTGGTAACACACTCAAATTTATACAAAAAAATGAGTATTTGAATTTCAAAGATGAAAGGGTGAGTATAGTCTTCATCCTGATTGAAGTTGAATGCCATCCTTAGTACAATCAGTCATGATCTCACCACTTCATTAACTTTCATAGTATAAAATTCTAGAGATTGAACACATGGAGCTGGAAATTAGTATTTATACTTTGCACAATACAAAACGAGAAATCTCATGCATGGTGCATCATCATTGTCATCATCATTTTAACTTGGACCATTCCAATTTTGTTTTCTTATAAAGCTTGATGCCTCCCCATTGACATTCTCACATTCCTGCATTCAACCTCAATCACCAAACCTTGGTTTGGATCCACCTCGTCTATGTGTCCCTCACACCATTGTCCAACCAAATGTTATGTACACATGAACATATATATACCTAAAATAAAAGATATTGATGAAAGATGGTGTGTGTGCGTGTGTGTGTGTGTAGTACTTACAGTGAAGATTAAAGTATATCCGTGATCGAGAACATTGGCAAGATTTGCAGTTAAACCACATCCAATTTATTTTTCAAAAAAAAAATAGAATTCCTGGGTCTTCTCATTCCAACCTTCAAAAACTTCTCTAAGTCCATTTCTTCTGATTCTTGGGTCTCCAACAAGTGAACTGCTCTGCATTTCAGAAGCTGAAGAAGGGAATATGAGAACAAATGCAGTTTCAATGATAATCAATACAAGAAACAAAAGATCCATGACTATTTTCCTCAAGAGTTGCTGTTTGGCTTTACTACGGAGGGAAAGAAGAAATATAACACCTTATGAACTAAATCTAGTATTCTTCCACCCAAAAAGGGAATTGAATTATTTGATGATTAATCGAATGTTTGGACTCAATATGTTAATAATAGTAATGCATTATAAATTATCAAATAAAATGCTCACTTTGAAAGAACCCAAATACAATTGCCATGGATTTGGTGTGTCTGAAACTTCACATAAAGAACCAAAATACAACTTCTTTTCTACTACATACAGGTCCACATTATTCAAAACTTTACATATAGTTTTGTTAGCACAAAACTGCTATAATGCTAATTGCTTTGATTTTTTCAGTAAGTTCAAACACAAGTGAATTGTTTTGCATTTCAGAAGCTGAAGAAGATAATATGAAAACAAATGCAATTTCCTCGATAATCGTTACAAGAAACAGAAGTTCCATGATTGTTTTCTCAATTAATAATGCATTATTATATGATAGTTTATAATCGATTTAACAAATCAATTAATAATACAACCAAAATGGATTTAACAAGTCAAGAAATGATGAAAATAACTCTATTCCTCACAGTATTGCTCCGAAACTCCTAAAAAAACCAAGTAACAAGTGATCCCAAAAACATGATGATTAAAAGCACGTGTTAAGAGAAATCCATCCAAATGCTAAATATTTACATGCATGCCACCCATTGCAAAACCAATAAGAACTCCACATCTAGCCTTATTTAACTCTGTCATGGCATCTTCTCCTATACCACCACCTGCCAATGCTTTCTTGCTAGCAGTAAGCATATATAACATGAACGTATCTATTATTTAGATAGTTTAGGAGCCTCCCATTCATCAGTAGAAAAGGACTTGATTTCCCCCATAATTCTCTGTGGATAAAAAAGAAAAAGAGAAATGAGGAAGTGAAAACACAAGAATAATGATGAAAATTAGTAGCAAAGCATGCAATCAGTGAAAGAACATGTCTAGTAGGGAAATGGGAATAGTCAAAAGCCTCAATCTCACTAATGCCACTGATACCTTCAAGCAAATTATTGTAGAATCTGAAAAATATTATAATATCAGCTTTTGTACCTGCATGAACAACTAGAGCAGATATTCTGTTCTTCTTCATTTTCTTTATAATAGCACCAGATCTCTTATCATCCAAAACTGCGAAAGAAGAAGAAGAAGGCAATCCATTGGAGCGATAGAAATCTCACATTAAGTAGTATAAATCAATCATTAACTTGAATAAGCATTAATAAATCCAGATACGATAATAAATCCAACACTAAAGTTGGACCCTATCGAAGTGCATAAACCAAGCGAAAAGAAGAAAGTATTGACTTTTTCTATGAGAAAGAATGCCACCTAAAGAAAAATTGCTTCGATTATCAAGCCTAATTAGCAAAGAAAGGTAGCACTCATTGAGTACTATGTTAGTAGTCCAATTTAGCCACTATCACACCAAATACTTGGTGGATTGATGTAGGAACCACTATTTGTATTTCTAATTCTATGCAAGCATTCATAAAGAGTCAAAAGGTCAATCCCAACTCGAAAACACTAACGATGTTAGAAGAGTTGAAGTTCATATTCGAGCTATTGGAATAGTATGCCTAATGTTAGATAATGGTTTTTCTCTTCTTTTGGATGATGTACTTTTTGCTTCATCTATGTCTAGAAACCTAATTTTTGTTTCAAAACTTGATAAGTAAAATTTTGAATTTTGATTCTCGAATGTTATCTTTTCCATATTTTGTCACTTTAAATGTATTGGTTTTAGACCTGTAGTTGATAATCTTTATATACTAAACCTTGATACTTCATTTTCTGAATCACTTTTATCATTGCATATGAGTACCAAATATAGTGTTGTTGATGTTCATTCTTTCATGTTGTGCCATAAATGTTTAGACCATATTTCTAAAGCAAGATTAGAAAAGTTGGTTAAAGAAGGAATCTTGAACACACTAGATTTTTCAAACTTTGGTTTCTGCACTAATTGTGCTATAAGTAAAATGACCATGTCTATAAGTAAAGGTTCTACTATAAGTAATGAGCTTTTAGCTCTTGTACATACTAACATTTGTGGCCTGCTTCATATTGTTATTATTATCAATAAATAGTAATTCACAACATTTATTAATGATTATTCTCACTATGATTATGTGTATTTAATTTGTGAGAAGCAAAGGCTCTAGATGCATTTAAAATCTATAAAATAAAAGTTGGGCATCAACTTGACAAGAAAATTAAGGTTGTATGATTTGATCAAGGTGATGAATATTATGGAAGGTATAATCAAATAGGTCATACTCTAGGGTCATTTCTTACTATCTCTAAGAGTGTGGTATAATAACCTTTTATAATATGCTAGGTACATCTAAACAAAATGGGGTTACTGAAAGAAGAAGCCACGGTCTTATAGATATGCGTAGGTTTATGTTGAGTCATTTTGACTTGCCTAAATTCTTATAGGTTGAAGCCTTGAGAATTCTTGCATATGTTCTAAATAGTGTCTTCAAAAGTAGTTGCCAAAATACCTTTTGAGTTAATAACAAGTAGAAAACCTAGCTTTATTCACTTGAATGTTTGAGGTTGTGCAACATAAGTTAAATTATATAACTTACATGATAAAAGACAACATGATCCGAAAAAAATTACTTGTTCATTTGTTGGATATTCAAAATGATTTAAAAGTCATAAATTTTATAGCTCATCTAATAGTACAAAATTAATTGATACTGTGAATGCTAGTTTCATTGAGGATGATACTTATATTGCAATAAGAAGCCCAGACATGTAGTATTCAAAGAGAACCATTCCTTAAGTTCAAATAAAAATCACACACATATGCACCAATATACATCCATAGGATATATAATGAAAATTTTCCTTAATAATGATGTTTCACTTTTTTGCTACTTAACTACCAAAGATATCATTATTATTATTTTTAGTTTATAGTATAAATAAAAATAAATAAATAATCTAATAATGTCAAATTAATATCTTTCTGTGCAGCTCTTCTATTTTTTTCTTTGTCCATGAACATTCACTTTTGTTTTATAATTGTGTAATATAAACACATTTCTAAATCATTACATGGGGACAAGTGCAACAATTGAAAAATGAAGTTGATATTAAGTCTAAATTGAAATAACTAGAGTCACTGTAATTAGATAGTAAACAATATATATAAAGATGTGCAACAATGAAGTATGGAATGTAGTAAAGAAATGATACACAAAAATTGTTTACATTGTTTAGCTGTCAAGCCTACGTTTGTGAGGCCTTGCCCAGATCAAAGGATTTCACTATTGTTTTCAAAGTACATCACTTCTCAGCAATTCCAACACCATATAACAACACACTCCAAGTTGGAATCTCACTGACTTCCTCATGTCTTGAAGAACATTGTCAAACTCTAAGAACAAACTTAGCCACCAAAGACAGTCACCACTATCTTATTAAAACTAGCTATGGAGAGTATAGTTCCTTTTTGTTCTCACGATCATTCAATAGAGCAGAAAAGTGAAATACATATTTCAACACTCAGTACAATGATTCACACTAGTATAAACACTAAGTTCTTTGTAGCTCCGAGTGATGATGAATGCTTTGAATGCTTATATATTTATAAGCTTTAGTGCAGAAACTTTCTATAGGAGACAAATTCTAGGCGATTTTTAAGGTAGACTATGAGATCTCCTATATTATGATACTGTGAGCATAGTTACCCTTTTGACAGATTTCTACAAATCTACAACTTTCCAAGAGTAGTAGGAACCTTCTCCAACAATCCTTTATTTTTGAATTCGAGTAGACAATCTTTTGAAGATGGAGCTCGACCTGATTGTTTTTAAGAACATTGCATAAGGATTTGAAAATCTTTTTCAGAGAATATACAGTTGCAAGTTTTCAACAAACCGTTATACTCTCTTTATGAAAGATAAGTTTCTAGGTTTTGAGAAAAGTTCCATTTTGAAAAGGATTCCGAGCATATCGAATTGAGAACGTTTATCCAGAAAATGCTAAGACCAGAAACTTGCCAACAAATGATTGCAAAAATATTCCATATGATTGAAAACCTGCTCCAACGGTTATTAAAAGATATGCATTATTTCCATTTCTAAAACATTATGCAATATGCAATATACCAGATTCCAATAGTAGCAACTCAATTTCTAAAAACAATAGTAGCAATGTTTCACTTCCTAAAATCAAATATAAGCTCTATACACTATTTCATAATCATGAAATATTCTATAAGGTTAATGCTATTCCCAAAATATTGGTAGCACCAAGCATGCCAATTAAACCAATTCCAAATAATCTCCCCCCTTTGGCATTGTTAGTTACAAAACACAACTAAACACATGTGTAAATAATAATCAGCAACAAATAAAACATACGTAGATAAAATCAAAACCAATTGTTATAACTAGGAAGTTTGAAACACATGAATATGTAGATCAAGCAAAATGAATCAGAAGCAGAACATACAAAAGAGTCAACAGTAAGTAGAACTTTCCTAAACTTGTTTCTAAATTGTATATTCTAACACCTATCAACACCTAAATTATCAACACTTTCTCCCCCTTTTTGCACAAGCAATGTCAAAGAGCCTGTCTTCGGCAAAATTATGAAGGATGGATTGAATGTGATGTTGTTCAGCCATGATATAAGTGAGTTGAGCTTTAAGATACCTAATATAGCTCTATTGATCAGAGAAGGCAACAGGAGCATCCCTAGAGAAAGTGGTTTGTGGGGTTGTCTACCAGTCTGCCTTAATGTCTACTAGATGGGAACCATCTAGAACCTTCCTCAGAATGTATATCTCCCCCTGGACTAGTGTCTTATTTGTTAGAGGAATTTGGAATTTTTACTTTTTGACTAGGTAGGTTGTGATGGTGCAGGGAAGCAACAACTTGTTATAACTAGAGACAGATTCACTGTCTTGACCATGGAGTCAAACATGATCTATCCCACATTAAGGATGACCGTTGCTGATTATATATAAAAGAATGGCTTGATCGTGGTATTCTGTGGCATTGTGAGTGGTCGGCAGCTGAATAGTAGTGGATATTTGGAACAACAAAAAATGTTTAATTGTTAGAAATGATACCTTGATCCCTTCAGCCCTAGGCTAGAAACGCTCGGGATCACCTTTCAATACCTTGGCCACCTCATCCATATCAACATCAATGTCAAATAGTTGCGTAGGGTCAGAGTCCATATCATGAAAATTGAAGAATCGATTGAGGTCTGAAGGGGAGAAAGAAACAACTTTTCCACGAAATTCACGTGGTACCAAGGAGAAGTAGGATTGATGATGGAAAAAGATAGGTTGGCATATAATTCCTTGACTAGGGACAGAGAGAAGTAGTAATAGCCAGTGATAGGCTATATCAAGTGCGGAGTCTCAGTAAAGGAGCAATACCAGCCTTCACAAAATCAGGTCGATGGATAACACATTCAACAAGGAAGGTTTTGAGTCAAAGTTGAATCCATAGGACCTATTTGGTTAGGTTGAAGAATTGCAATGTCTTGTCATCAGTGTCTTTGATGGTGTTCACTTGAGGGGTGAGAGGAACAACGGACGAACATGGCACACGTGTAGGCATAGACAACCTAGCACGAAAACCTCAAGGAGGATCAACCACAAGTGAAATGGGTGAGAGATCACTCACAGGAGATGGTGATATGTCCTGGTTTTGGGGGCATGAAGTAGGGGTGCCCTATTCTACTGTAGTATCAAGAATCTGGGGTTTCATGGAACTCTTAGTAGAAGACGAAGGTGGTGGAGGAGTAGTAGAGGGACCTTTACCTTTGTGAGACCCATGGTGTGGCATTTTCAAAGACGATTGAATTGTTTGGGTCATCTGTGCCAGAATGTTGGCAATGGGAATGTCATTGCCTGAAGAATCCAAATCAATGGTAACAATTATCTAATGGATAGACTTGCATGCTAGCGTCTTGAACCTCTTTATCTTTGGTCCAAATTCATCTGAGAAACGAACATGACGAACATAAGGTTTGCCAGATTTGAAGTGGGAGAAAACAATGATGATTGAATGTAATACCTCAAAGAGTTTAGACATTCTCTCAAAAAAAATGTCAAAGTCCGCATGGCTCCTGTGGTAGCCATTTGGTAACGCGGTAGTGCGGCATGAAATGAAAAAAGAAGCTTTTGCATGGATATTGCGGTATTGGCTGCTAGTACTGGGGTATTGCGATAAAAAAAATACTATACCACGATACTGCTATACCGTGGTAGCCATTTGGTACCACAGTGCGGAAATGCAATACCACGATACTGCAATTGGAAAACTTGGAGTTTTGGGACATTGATATGTTACTATGGTTCCCAAAAGAAATACCACGATACTAAGATTAGAAACAGTCCCAAATACCGTGATACTATGATGTAATACTGCAGTATTGTGATTGAAAGTAGAAAAAATGGAAGGTCTAAGTGCTAAATTATCTATATATTGGTAGACATCTCATGCAAAAAACCCCAAACACATCATTCTATGTTGTAACAAGCCCTAATGGCATAATCTCTCACTACAATTGTACACCTCCTTCCCAAAACTAATACTAGCCATTGATTGCCAAGTTTTCATCTCCCATACGCATCTTCAGTCGAATTCGCTCTAGTCCACCCTCTGATAATAGTTTGGTGAGCGTTGAGTGAGGAAGAAACACACGGGTGGTCGAGTGTTCCAACTATAACGAGTCTTTGAACAATAGTACCAAGGTAAGACATTTGTTTCATGAAGCATACAAGTTTCCCATCATTGTTTCATGTTTCCTAAAGTTATACACACTCTTTTGGTGTAACATAACCCTAAAAACATTGTGGACATCCATCGGAGGCAAATCAAGGAAGAACGCGACAACCACTAGGTATAAAACCTTGTATCCATTCTAATACATATTTTTGAATCCAGAGTTCGACGTAATGAAATCCCTCGTGCAAGGGCGAAACGAGAAACTAATACACGAAAGGTGTAGAGTTTGGGATTCTCGTGGGTACTGCAATAAGGAACAAGGTAGTGTACTATTCCATACTATAGTACAACAGTAACGCTCTATGTTACCACGGTAATGTGATTAAAAACTGTGGGACTACTGCGATAATGCTCAGGCTACCGCAGTAACATAGTATATGTTTTGTTTTTTGACTTTTTGGGAACAAAGACCTTGACTGCCATGGTGCTGTCCCTATACTGCAGTACTCAAAAGGAAATTACAATAACACGTGAATATTATAGCCCATTAGCATACCTCATGCGACATAGAGTAGGGCAACATTTGACTATGTGCTAAAGACATTAAATCATTATGTTTAATCACTAAAGGTTGAGGATACGTGATGAGTGGAAAAGTAAAGCAAAAATTTAGAAAGAAGTGATCAAGAAACAGGTGGAAATGACCGTACACTCTCTTTGATGTTATTTCACTCTCGAATGTAAAACATGACTATGTGCTTCCTTTTATGAGCTTACAAGCATGCTAGGAATGACATGTCACTGATTGTATGTTTGTGTATACCTGTGATACTATGATAACATGTTACCTATTTTTATCATTAAATACTATGCTAAGAATATGTCATCTATGCTATTTGTGTATGCTAGGGGTCACTGAATAAAGATAATTAAGATTCTAATTACGTTTTGGGGCAATGATACAGATGTTTTGACAGTAGTCTAATATCATCGTGGGTATTTCCCCACCCCAGGTGCGTGTCTATGCTACTTGGTAGTAGTTGACAGGACTGAGGATCGAGTGAGACCTCACATATAAAGTTGTGTCATGATGAGAAATCGACCTTTGGGGCATTACTTCCAAGAGTTCAGACACAAGGAAATACTGAGAAGATTCTTTTTGGTCTTAATGTTAACATAAACAATTTAAGTGTTTTGAAATGTTAAGTGTTTACGTGTTTTATGTCCTTAACTTTAATAATGTTTGAGATGTGTTGTACATGATCTATTGGGCTCTTTAGCTTACCCCACTAATCTATTTTTCATGTAATTACTAAAGACACTTATGCTAATAAGTGAAGAAGACAATTTTGTAGTTCAAGTATACCTTTCAATTGTTGAGGTATAGGAGTAGGCATCCTTTTACCATTTTGATTGTAGGGCATGGAACCCACATTTAATTTATGTTTGGTTGCCTTATTTATTTACTTTGGCCATGGGGCCAAGTAATGGTTCATTGACTCATTTGAACTTAGGAATGATGTCAGAGTACTTCATTCTTTATGAGTTTTACATATTACTGCTAGTTGACATGTCATCCCCATGTTTAATCATGCATGATATTATTCACTGTGTTTTCGCACTTTGATATGTTTTTGGGATGGTTGTGATCAAAAACTAAATCTCCATTCTTAAATATTGAAAGCGTGAGTGGCTGCATGTGTAACTTGATTATGATAGGATTATGATATAAAGACGCTCAATCAGTGGCGATTATGATATGATTCGAAGGGGAGGGTGTTTGTAATACCCCAAAAGTCTATAAGACCTCCACAGCACTAATGAACGATTAAAATGAAATAATAAATTTAATAAATAAGAAAATAATAATAAAAACACTCAAAAATGATGTAGAATATGTCCAAATAAACTTAGAATAAATATATAAATGATATAAATTTGGAAAGCCTAAGAAATGGCAAGGAGAAGACGTAACAAATAAATAAATAAATAACTCCACTGGTGTAATACCTGAAATTTTAAGTGTCATAATACCCGAAATTTGAGTTCAAAACACACTTTATTGGTGCATATACGTATATATAGATTTGACATTGATATGCAATTAAATAATTGGCATATAAGTATATAGGGATATGCATTAATTAATATTTGACATATAGAAATGTTGGGTAAATATACTCCTCTCTATTTGAATAAGAAAATAATATTTTTAGTATGATATTAATACAGAAAAGTATGTGTATAAAGTATTAATTAGATGCATTTATGAAAATAATATTTTGTTAGTATGATAGTAATATATATAGAAAACTATATGTGTAAAGGAAATACATTCATAAATGCAATATCTTATTTGGTATGATGTTAAGGTATGCATATGTAGGAAATGATAGTCCCACATTAGAAAAAATAGAAACACTAGTTGAAAGAGGGCTCTATATAAACCTCCTTACTGTACCCATCTCATTCATCCCAAAACAAGAGTTGAAATTCCTCTTGCTCTCTCTTTACCTCCTTCTTGGCAACCTTAGTCCTAGTCCTTCTTTTTTTTGAGCTATTCTAAATAGCTTGTGAAGTAGTTGCAACGAAGTGCTACAAAAGTTAAAAAGCGATTTCAATGTGAGTTTCTTTTCCTTCTTTTAATTTATTATTTTGATTTAGATAATGCTTGCTTGTTTTATTAGTTTGATTTTATTCTTGACCTTTGCATTTATGTCTTTCAATTATTATGTTGCTAATGACCAAGAGAGTATGCTCTGTAGTTGCGTCTTGTACGATCTTGTACATCAGAAATTGAAAGTCAATCTGAATGTTACACTGTTTGAGCTATTATTTATCATGCACTAATATATTGTTTATGACCAAGAGAGTATGCTCTGTAGTTGCGTCCTGTACGATCTTCTACATCAGAAATCGAAAGTCAATATGAATGTTATACTGTTAGAGCTATTATGCATCACTATGTTGTTTATGACCAAGAAAGTATGCTTAGTAGTTGCGTCTTGTACGATCTTTTACACCAAAAATCGAAAGTCATCGTTTGAATGTTATACTGTTCGAGTGTTTAAATACTGTTGAAATGTTTATTTACTATGCTATTGCACATATAACTAAGATTAAACAAAGATCTCAACCACGTACTGGTACTGGGATTCTCTGTGTGTGTTACAGTTTTTTTTTTTTACTGGTTGTCATGTTTGGCACCAGAGTGGACTAGGTTTTCATGAGTAATCCCACTCTAGAAAGAAGGGTTTAGAATTGATATCTCTCCTTAGATTTGGAACACAGAGGTTAATCTCGTTCGGTTTAAACTACAACTGAAATAATATATTGTTTGAATTGATTTAATCTCTAAAAGTGTTTGACATGCTTGCATTGTTTGGTTGAAATAATGAATTAAATAGATGGAATGATTCACTGGGATTTTTAGCTCACCCCCTATTTTTCACATTTCAGGAAATTAACTTATCAGCCAACATGGAGAAGTGATTGTTCTTTTGATTGTAGGGCATGTGAGTCCAAGCTAAATTATTTATTTTAGTTTTGAATTTATTTTCGCTGTAATGGACCATGTACTCAGAAATTTAGAATAAATCAATAAAAGATCTTATTTATTATTATGCCATTTTGTACATAGAGTAATGTACACAGGAACCCTCATGGATTTGGGTCTAAGAAGAAGAATAATGTAGCACAGGCCCGTTTCCTGGGTGGCCCAAGATTATTGATCAAAGAAAATTAGAACGTCAGATAACGTAGAAGATAGGGCTCGGGAGGCGAGGTGTTACAACTGGTTACTACGGTAATGAAAGTGAATATCAGGTAATGCTGGACAAACCCAGAAAATGGAAAAAGAACATGTCATTTTGGTTACTACGGTTGGTGACTGTGGTAATGTTGGGGGAAAACCCAGGAAACGTAGAGAAACAATCGCATTGGTTACGATGGTAGGTGACTGCAATAATATCAGAGTACTGTGGTAATGATTTCATGACCGCGGTAATATCGTGATTCTATAAATACAAAATGTTTGGATCAAAAACCCTAATTTTTTTTTTGCGCACTGTCGTTCGTCTTTTTCTCTCCAAACCCTAGTCAAGTTATTCAACCTCATTTCTTTTAATTTCTTTTAAGTTCTAAAGGTATTTGAACTCATTCAAACTCCTCTCCACTTGTTCTCAAGCGAAGATTTGTGAAGAGCAACACTAGAAAAGGGAGAAATTGGTTGAGCCTTCATCCAAATCGTTTGTTCAGAAGGTAACTCGCGAACCCTCATTGAAACTCATGTTTTCCTTGTTTCTCCTCTACATTTTCTAAGTGTAGGTCTATTTTCTATTGAAAAGAACAGATCATTGGAGACATTGAGGCATTGTACCGAAGAACAAAGAGGGAAAGTGAAGAACACTAAGGTATAGTGATTTTCCTTAGTATAGATTCATGTTTTAAGTCCAATATGTGTGGATTGGGGTGTTAAACACCAGAGGGAACGACGAGCCTAAGGGTAACACAAAGTCGACTCAGTTGGAAATCACACAATTACCGTCATAACCGATGGCGGTAACAAATTAGGAAAAATTAGTTTGTGCACTGGAACTGCAGTAATCGACCTGACTTAGTTTTTCATTCCAGCCTTGTGTACATTGTGGGATACAAGTGTTGTGAAACCATTAGACTATTAATAAGCAAGTGAAGAATGTTCTGAACTCATGAGCTATAAATGTTTAATATTAAAGATTAAAGATGTAAAACACTTGCAGCGAGGAACAAAGTCACAAGGGAAGGAAATACAAGTGGGTGTGATTACTATACTCTCTACTATTATTTAAATTTTTAGTACTAAACATGATGATTGATTACTATGAATTTGCACTTAGGAGCATGCTAGGATTGATCTTGAGTGACTACTAATTGAAATGATTGGTTGAATGCTGAGATAACATGTTGATTGTTTAAAAATTGCTATGCTTACATGCCTAGGTAATATGAAGTAATTCATGCTATGAATGAATTACTAGAATGTCAATGTGATTGATTTACATGTGTTTGAAGTATTACTTATGACGTATGATTTGGATGTGATTATGAAACTAAAAAAGATTAAATTAAGACTAAAATCACATACCGGGGTGATGACCGGTGTTTGGGTGTCATCATAGGTGTCCCTAACTAGACTAGCTGTGGGGCTGGGTGTCACTGTGGACCCCATGCTCCCGTCAAGGTCCCGAAAGGTAACCGGCCCTCGGGCGTTACCTCCGGACATTGCTCTAGACCACGAGGGGGGGCACCGAGGCTACAAACCTTTCGGTCTTAATTGCGACAAAAATAATAAAGTGTTTGAAACACCCTAATCTAATGAAAGTGTACACATGTTTTGTATTTTGGTTTAAATAATGCTAATGATGTGTTGTATGATCCACTGGACTCTTGAGCTCACCCCACTTTTCCATTTCAGGTGACAGTTAACATGGTGCAAGTTGACCATCTCTATGTGACTCTGATTATTTTGTTGAAACCTCACTAGGGAGGTTGTTAATGCCTTTTTGTATATAATATTTTTGTACTTAATTTGAATTGAGCATGTGTCCCATACTTTTGGACTGATCATTGTATTAAAAATCAAATGTTTTATTTTTGTTTTAGAAATCTTTGGGTTGTTTAAATGTTGAATTTGAAGCTTCTCACTTCACATGTAATTTAATTGCTTTGATTTGCTTCCATGAACTTTTATTGTTTTCATCTTGAGTTTTTAAATCTCATGTTACTTTCTGAGATTTTACTAATCTTTTTCTTTTACCTACGAACTTTATTTAAAGGAACTTCTATTTATTTGTAGTGATTTCATCATTACTTGAAAAAAAAAGAATTGAAACGAAAGAACTAGTTTTTAGTTGGCACTCCGGTCCTCGACGAACAATCATTTCTGCGACCTTTCTCATTGCACGGGCTTGCCTCTTCGCGCAGGGCCTGAGATACATGAGGGACCGAAAGTTAGGGTGTCACAGTGTTACATCAAAGGGAACACGAACAGGGGTTGTAGAGATGGAGAGAAAAACAAAGAAAACTGTTTGATTGTGTGTAGTGGTGTGTGAATATACTGAATTTAAAGAAGATGAAGATGGAGCCCTAGTGTGATCTTTGATGTGGAGCCACTATGTATTGAGACTTGAACAATGAATCAATAAAGAAGATGAAAGGGTGCTCGGTATGCGTACTCGCAAAAAAAATGTAGCATACAAAGATATAATACAAAAATTATATGTGTGTGTGTGTGTTTTTGTGTGTGCATATATATTTATCTTATATTGAACAAAGAAGAAATTACTTGATGCAGATGCCTAAAGAGGCACATAATTTCTCGAATCAAACAGTGTCGAGGGGTTTGGTGAAGATTTCATCCAAATTATTTTTATTATTACATGTATATGAACAACTATTCTATCTTCTACCAGTTTCCTAATGAAGTAATGCCTTATATCGATGTGCTTTGTACGAGAGTGTTGGATTGAATTTTTAGAAATATCAATGGCACTTTTATTATCACAGTACAGAATCATATTATCATGTTTTGTGCCATAATCTTCCAACATTTACTTCATCCAAAGTAGTTGAGCATAACAACTTCTTGTTGCTATGTACTTGACTTTAGTAGTGGACAAAGAGATATTGTTTTGTTTCTTGATCATCCAAGCTGCAAGATTATTTTCTACATAAAAACAACCACCAGTTGTGTTTTTCCTATCCTCAATGTTACTAGCCCAATTGGCATCACTATAATCGACTAGGTTGAGAGCGATCCCTATACATCCAATTCCCATATTCAGTGGCTCCACTAATGTATCTAATGATTCTTTTGACAACTACTAAATGGTTTTCCTTAGCAGTAGCTTGGTGATGAACACATATGCCTACGATGTAGCTAAGGTCAGGTCAACTAGCAGTTAGATACAATAGGCTTCCTATCATACTTTTATATAGGCTTTGATCAACATCCTTTGCATTTAAGTCCTTAGAAATCTTAGTGCTAGTACTAATGGGGGTTCTCATATTCTTTGCATTTCCTAGACCAAAATTTTGACCTAAGTTACGATTATATTTGGATTGGTAAATAAAGATACCTTCTACGCTTTGTTTAACTTGAAGGCCAAGGAAGTAGTTTAGCTCTCCAACCGTGCTCATTAATTCCTCTTTCATCAACGCAACAAACTCATTAAAAAGTTCAGATGAAGTGGACCCAAACACAATATCATCAACATATATTTGAGCAATTACTAATTGATTATCTACGACTTTTAGGAAGAGAGTTTTGTTAACCAAACCTCTAGTGTATTCTTTGTTGATAAGAAAAGTTGTGAGTCATTCGTACCATGCACTCAAAGCTTGTTTCAACCCATAGAGAATCTTTTTAAGATGGTACACATGATTTGGATACTTACAACTTTCAAAACCTTTAGGTTGTTCAACATAGATTTCTTCATTCAAATAATTGTTGAAGAAGACATCTTGACATCCATCTGATGAAGTTTGAACTTTCAGGCACAGATAACAGCCAAAAGATTCTTGTAGACTCGAGATGTGCTACTAAAGCAAAGGTTTCATCAAAATCTATTCCTTCAATTTGAGTGCATCCTTGAGCAACCAATCTCGCCTTGTTTCTTGTGATATTCCTGTGTTCATTTGTTTTATTTTTAAATATCCATTTCATCCCTATCACATTCACTTCAAAGGGCCTAGGAACCAACTTTCATACTTGACTTCTTTCAAGCTATTCCAGCTTCTCTTGCATGGCAGTTATCCAGTTTTCATCTTGTAAAACTTCCTTAATATTTTTAGGCTCAATTAAGGATGAATAGCAAGAAAACCTTATCATTTCTTTGTAGTTCTTTTGACGAACATTTCTGAGTTGTCTTCCCTCGTTCAATTCACCAATCATTAGGTTTGAGGGATGGTTTAGTTGAATTCTAGAAGTGGGTTCTCAAACAATTTCGAATTTTACTTCTGTTGGATTGTCTCTGCTTTCTTCTGTCTCACTGACTATTGTAACAATCCGTCTATTAGATTCTTTGATACTTTCTATATCATTTTCCAACACATGTTTTTTCGGTCTAATCAACATTTTTAACGTTCTTTTGCTTCTCATAATCACATACAATGACATTTATAAACTTAATAATGCATTGAGTGTGATTATTTGAGACTCAACATGCTAAACTATTGGTAGCATATCCCAAGAAGATACCTTCGTCACTTTTACATCAAATTTATTTAGGTGTTCCCTGTCATTTAGAATATAGCACACACTACCAAAGATGTGAAAGTAACTTACGTTAAGCTTTCTTCCCTTCCACAATTCATATGGTGTTTTGGAAGTTCTGGGCTGCAAGTATATTTTGTTAATTGTATATGTTTTAGTGTTGACAGCTTCACCCTAGAACTTAATGTGCAGACTTGCAGTATGGAGCATTACTCTCGCCATCTCCTATAGATATAGGTTCTTCTTTTCAACAACACCATTCTGTTGAGGAGTCTTAGGAGTAAAAAACTCAGGATTGATTCCTTGATCATTGTAGAAATCTGTGAAATTCTAGTTCTCAAATTTTTTGCCATGATCGCTCCTTATTTTCTATATGCAACTTCCTTTCTCATTCTATAGCTTTTTCTACAAGCTTCTGAAGATGCTAAATGTTTCAAATTTCTCTCTAATAAAGTTCACCCAAGTGTACCGAGAGAAATCGTCTACATATACGTTACTTTGTATTGGACCGAAGAGATCTATGTGTAATAGTTCAAGGACTCGTGTTGTAGTTGTATGTTGTAATGAACGGTGTTTAATTCTCTTTATCTTACATAGCTGACATGGTCCATAGACAACAATCTATTTGGTATCTTTGGAAGCCCACAGATAGCTCCAATTTTGCTAATGTTCTTCAACGTTTTAAAGTTTATATGCCTGAGTGCTTGGTACCATATTTCAAGAGAGTTCAGGACAATGTTGATGCACTGTTTCAAGAGAGTCATGATGCTCTTTTCCAACTGATAGCAATTGCTACTAGTTCTTATCTCCTTTATGACAAAATCTCTTGTGTTGTCTACCATCTGACATCCTTCTTTGGTAAAGTTGACTAGTAAATCTTTATCGTAGAGTTGGCTAATGCTTATTAGATTGCTTTCAATCCTTTCACATGCAGCACATCCCTCAATTTTGGTAAATTTGCTACATTCAAAGTTCCTTTTCCAATGACTTTTTGATTTTCTCCATCACTGAAGGTAACGTGACCATCTTCACTTACATAGTATGATGTTAGCATTCTTTGTTTACCAGTCATGTGCTTTGAACATCCACTATTGAGGTACTAAGCTTCTTCAGAGCAAGCGAACAGAGTAATATGAGCAGGAATGCTCAGTATGTTTCTTTGGAAGCCCATCTTTGAAGGATTTTGGGTTACTTTATGTAGTTATTATGCTGAATTCTATTTAGAATTGTGACAGTGCTTCCATTTATGACCTTTTCTAGTACAGTAGTAACAGATGAGAACTCTGGCTATTACTTTTATGGTCTTGCGCTAATCCTTATGCTCCTTTTCTGCAGTGTAGCCAAGTCCTCTTCAATCCTGCGAGCTTTACCCCATGTGAAGAATCTTGCTCAGCTTTGCTTTCCCTATATTGAGGCGATGTAATTTTTATTCTATAGCATTCAACTTCTTTGTTAGTTCATCTATTCTTTTCTCCTCCTCCTTAATTGCGTCTTGCTATGTTTTGATAGTCTCCTTAATCCTGACAACTTGTTCTTCCAGTTTTCTATTTTGTGTCTCGACGTGCAACCATTTTTTATACATTAGTTCATAAGTTTTCCTAAACTCATCCAAGCTTACCTCGTCATCTTCACTGTTTGATTTAGAGTGAATTCTAGTTGCAAAATATTTTTTGGTCACATTTCTAATGGGAGTAGTGAAATCAACAAAGTCACTCGTGATCCCATCATCTTCATCTTGGCTATTGTCAGATTCATCACTCCATATGACATTCATCAATTTTTTTCTAAGAGTATTCGCACATTCAACTTGAATGTGTCTGTCACACCTTGCCCCCCTGCTCCGGGAGCCATCCATCGCCACGCTTCACGTCGGGGCCCAATGTTGAGACTCGCTCTCCCCTTCGGCTACTCTGCCGTGCGTGCGGGATAAATCTCATAAATCCTCAAATGCCAGAGACCAGGGTCGTCACAAACTTTTCCTCAAACCATCCTATGCTTGATCATCCTCTCCACTAATCTTAGTGAAGTAAAATAAGAAAACCATTTCGTAAAACTGTTCAACTAACAGTAATTTATATTAAATTACGTCACCAGATTTTTCACAGAAATTACTCACAATAAATCAAGATACTACAGTAGAATCAAATATCAAGATACACATCTAGTGTTACACAGTTCAAATATACCTGAAAAATATACATTTCCTTTGCAACTGAAACATTTCTTCAAAAAGTTACCAAAAATTCACCGTTTGAAACAAACAAAGTGTTTCAAAATTTATATCACAAATTCTATATAGCAGAATAAGCCACATGCCTCAGTTTTCTTCATAAATACAAAAATAGTAAAATAGTTTAAAATCAAAAGAAACTCAAAGTCCTTTGGTAACCTCCCAGTGAGGCTACCCGACAACATCCATACACAGGTCAGTCAGTGTACTCCACCTCTGCGAGTACCTATAAAAGAGAGTGGGGTGCGCTCGAGAGCCCAATGGATCATCCTTACGTATCACTAGCATTATATAAACCAAAGTCCAAAACATGCACACACTTTCATTACGTTAATCATTTCAAATAGTCATTTGTTTTGTTGTACTCTAAGACCAAAAGAGTTATACTCCCGGTGTTCCTCAGTATCCAGAAATCGATCTTGGTCAGTATTGCCTCGAGCTACGATACAGTTCACGACCCTGGCACACATCTAAGAATAGGTGCAATGGTATATGGTTATTGCTTACTAACCCGTTTGAAGAACTTGTAGCTATCATAGGCGGCTCGGTTGGAACACCAACGATGGGATCTGGAACTATTGCACAGCCACTATGGCTACATCTACGAGTCGTCAACAGATGCCACCATTGCCCCAGTACGCGAAATTTTAAGTCTTAATTAATCTTCCTTTAGTTTTAATCATTTTCATTCCATACCATATCATCATGTAAGATATCTAAATCATGTAGCAAGGAATATAAATACCCTCCCCCAGCAATCATGCATAATACCCATTCAACTAATGATAAAGCATTGAACAGGACATTATGCTCAATCACCAATCAAAACACAAAAAAATGATAAAGCCTATAACCAAACATTATGCTCAATCAAAAATCAAAACAATCAATAACATACACACAACCTAGCATGCATCTAACCTCCTAGGTTACACAAACATCTTGCTTTGAACTTAAAGTCTACATAATACTAGTGAGCAAAAGAATCCTGCTCACCTGTATATGTCGGATGAACCATTGCACCATTCTTCTTGGCTATACTCGTCTTGTTCCTTCAATCTACACCATTAGATAATCATAATACGTCAATTTGGGTCTTCAATACATGTTTAAGATCAGTCTAATGGTCACACAAGGTATGCATATTCCAATTGTACCCAAAATAGTCCCAAAAATTGAACACTAGAAGGGTGACCGCGGTCTTCACTGTGGTGACTGCGATCACCACGGGATTTTCCCAAATTTGACACCCCATGTGCCTGCGTTTGATTTGTGGTCCCCACATGATTTGAACACTCAATTCTAAGCTAATTCACTACATGTAACTATTTAAAACATTAAAGTATAGAAATTTAAAGTCTATACCTCTTGTTGTCGCCCAAATTCCCCCTTTGTAACTTCAAACACATGATTCTCACTTTCCTTAATAAAGTCCTTCATTTCAAACATCAAATTCACCCTCAGAGTACACCACAACAGTAGTTAAACACTTATAAACAAGATTAAAAATGCCTCACTTTGAGTTGTTACAATTTCCCAATTTCCAACAAGAACTCCTCTTCTCCTCATGCCAATCTCCTTCCTCTTTACTTAATCATTGATAGAAAGAGATTTAGATGAACTAGAATACTTAAATGACTTAATTGAAATCAAGAAAGACTAACTTGAATCGCCTCTAAAATCGGCTCTAGAATTCACAAGATGTTGAAATTGAGAAATGACCGAATTAGGGCTCGGATCTATTTAAATATCGCACAATGACCACGATCGGCCCTTTAGTGACCATGATCACCCTTGTGACCTATTTTTTTCGTAATTATCCTCTAATGACCACAATCGACCATTTAATGACTGCGGTTGCCAATGCAACATTTTGTTTTTTTACATTTTTTCGAGTTTTTTTTTAACTATCCGACATTCCAATTTATTTTATTTTCATATAGTACCGCTTAATAAACATTTAAAACATGTTTTCAAACATTTTTAAATTTATTTCATAATTTTTTAAAGATTCATTTTCGATGTGTACACATTTGAAAATTTTGGGTATTACAATGTCTTAAGCCTTCATAGTCCTGATACTTGATGTTATGGATCTTTTGTCAGTTTTGGGAGACTCTTTTATGGTTCTTTTGCCATCAAACCTGTTTTTGGTTGAAGGATTTTATTTTTCATATCTTTTCAAAAATCTTGAAAAGTTTTTGGGGATCATTGCAATATCATCTTCTTTATTATCCACACTTGTCTCTGCCAGCAATGCTATGCTCTTTTAAGTTTTCTGATTCTAAATATCTATCTCAGAAGTCTGCAAAGAACCCATAAGATCGTTAAATCTCAACTTGGTTAGGTCCTTAGCTTTCTGAATTGCAACAACTTTGACAGCAAACCTTGCAGGTAGACACCTCAAGGTTTTCCTCACAAGTTTTTCATCTACAAACTTCTTCCCCAACTGGAACGTCTGATTTGCAGTATCACGTAGTTTATTGTTAAAGCTGGAGATGGTCTCATGTTCTTCCATTTGGACTGAGAGGTTAAAAGTTGCAGTTTGGAGATGCACATTGCACTAGTTGCTTTATGCATAGTTTATGGTGTCTTTCATACATCTTTAGCAGTTTCACAGGTTAAAATCAGTTTAAATTGTTATGTGTCAACTGCATTAAAGTTGAGGGCTTTAGAGTTTGCAAAACATAGCCTCTGTTCTTCCTTGGACCTATCAAAATTTTGGTTTAACATCAGAATTATTTTTTGAAATTGGTTGCGTCCATCCGTCCAAAACAACCTTTCAAACATATTTGTCTAAAAATTGAAAAAAGATTCACATCTTTGCATTTTAGTAAGTATAGTGGTCTTCTTCGAGGAGTGGAGATCGTGTTATAGACCCTCCTTCTTTGGGATGATGTTTCATAATAACTAAGTTACTCATTTTCGTTACGTATCTCACCTGCCAAGTTAAAGTCTAAAACAAGCTTTGATACCAATTGAAATAACTAGAGTCACAGTAATCAAATAGTAAATGGTATATATAAAGATGTGCAGCAATGAAGTATGTAATGTAGTAAAGAAATGACACACAAAAATTGTTTACGCAGTTCAAATGTCATGCCTACGTCTACGGGGCCTCGCTTAGATCGAAGAATCTTACTATTGTTTGTAAACTACACCACTTCTCAACATGACCAACACCCTACAGTGGTACAATCCAAATTGGAATCTCACTAATGTCCTCATGTCTTGAAAAACACTGTCAAACTTCACTAACAAACTTTTAGCCACCAAAGACAATCACCACTGTCTTGTTGAAACCAACTATGGAGAGTATAACTTCTTCTTGTTATCACGATCACTCAATAGAAAAGAAAAGTGAATACAGATTTCAACGCTTAATACAATGTTTCACACTAGTATAAACATTGACTTCTTTTCTACTCTGAGCGCGATGAAGGCTTTGAATGTTCTGTATTTATAGGCTTTAGTGCAGAGACTTTCTATAGTAGATAGAAATTCTAGGTGATTTTCCAGGCAAAGTGTGAGATCTTCTGTATCACGATTCTGTGAGCACAATTACCCTTTCTACAGATTTTTAGAAGTCTACAACTTTCCAATAGTAGTAGGAACCTTCTATAATAATCTTTTATTTTGAATTCAAGCAAATTGCAATCTTTAAAAATTGGAGCTTGACCTGATTGTTTCTAAAAATAGAGCAAGGATTTGAAAATCTTTTTTAAAGAATACACAATTGCAAGTTTTTGACAAATTGTTTTACTATCTTTAAGAAAGATTAGTTTCTGGGTTTGAGAAAGTTCCGTTTTGAAAAGGATTCTAAGCATACCAAATTGAACATGTTTTCCAAAAAATGTTAAGACTAAAAGCTTGGTAGCAAATGATTGCAAAAATATTCTATATGATTGAAAACTTGCTCCAATGGTTATTAAAAGACATGCACTATTTCTATTTTTAAAACATCATATAATATGCAATATACTAGATTCTAATAGCAGTGGCTCAATTTATAAAAATAATAGCAACAGTATTCCATTTCCTAAAATCTAATATCAACTTTGTACATTATTCTATAATCATGAAATATTCTATAAGGTTAATGTTATTTTGAGAATATTGATAGCACCAAATATGCCAATTAAACCAACTCCCAATAAATAAAACATTTTTCAAATAAAAAAAATATTATCAAGTAGAGAATAGATTTTTTTGTCAAAATCATGTTTTGAAAAATCCTGAAATCTGTTTTTGGTATAATTCATTAATGTCAAATTACCATAAATCTTTTGAAATTTTATTTTTGTTCCGTTCTATTTATATATTTATAAATTATCTTATTCAAAGATCCGTACCTTATGACTACAACTTTTCACACATTTGGAATAGTAGTTGTGTTATGATTGGGAAGGAGTTGTGTCGATTTCAAATCAATTATGCTTGTCTCGATAATGATCGGATCTGGATAGGTTTGACGATAAAGTTGCTAATTTAACAAAAAAAAAAGTGAGAGTATTTAAAAAAATAAAAATAAAAAATTAAGAGATAAGATGCACAAGTGTCGATTTTTTTTTTTTTTTTTTTATAATAGCTCCAGACTCTTCCACCTAGCCTTAGTTGCAGGCGAAAATGGCGGAGAAGAGGAGGATTTTGGTAATAGGAGCGACAGGCTATATTGGGAAATATATTGTTGAAGCCAGCGCCAAATTGGGTCATCCCACCTTTGCTTTGGTGCGTGAGACCACAATTCAATTGAAGGAGAAGCTCTAGAGAGTTTCAAAAATGATGGCGTTACCCTGCTCTTGGTTATTACATATAACATTCTACTTTGTTTTTCTTTTACTGTTGCTTATTCTATTTTTGAGTTTGATTGTGTGGCAAATGGGGGCCGAGGACATATGGTATATGTTTACCTAATGTGCAGGGAGATTTATGCGATTTTGGGAGTCTGGTGAGGGCGATTAAACTGGTCGACGTGGTGATCTCCACGGTTGGGAGCTTAAAGTCGCTAGAGGATCAAGTTAACATTATTGCTGCAATTAAAGAAGCTGGAAATGTTAAGGTAATTTATAAGCTGATAAGAGATTTTTTTTTAATAAAATTTATTATTATTATTATTATTATGTGCAGCACATGCCCATAATTATCTACAATTACATGACCCACTTGCATAAAAATAGATAACTTAATTTAAGATAAGAATTCTCTATGGATCAAAAACAATTTCAAGTCTTCAAGATAAAACAATTTTAATTCTGTATACTGGTTTTCAATATTTTTTAGATCTCAATCTGTCTCTCCCCAAACGCCACACACATCTCATTAGTAACCTAGATGGTTTTAGATTAAATTAAAAAAGAAAAAAACCAAACAGAGAGAGAACTGATCGAGTAAACCCTACAAATATGATATTTGAACTAAATAACTAAATAAATAACCACACACATCTCACACATCTTATCCATTTTCCCTATTTCAAAACCTGATTTTTTGTTTTTTTTTTCTTCTTCTTCTTCAATTTTTTCTCAAAAAATAACTAAATAAAAATCTTGATTTAGGTTTTCAAGATATGCAAACCGAAAATGTTCTAATGTGGGTTTGCAAGCTGCAAACGGAGATTTCAGCAAGGCTGTACAAATTGCAAACCTAAATCTAATTTTTTTTAAGAGTATCTCCAACTTAATGCATTTTTTTATATATATTTTGCTTTTTATATATTTCTTAAATAGTGAAAATATAGATGAATAGTATAAATATAAATATTATTGGAAATAATATAAATGAATTATAAGAGTTATTGTTTACTGTTGCTTTGCCTTCGCATAGTATACTATCATTTTATTGTAATAGGTCCAAAAATCTTCCACAGAAGAATGAATAAAGATATTAGGAGAGTTTTGTTAAAAAAAAAAAAAGTAAAAGAGGATAAAGATAGGAATAGATTCGCAAATATATATAAAAAGGGATTGGGGTTTAAACAATAAATTTGTGGAGTTAATTTAATCAACTACTCTTAAAAAAAACTTTAATTGATAACAATCACTAAAATTAAGATTGTATATAAAACTATTAACAATTAATTAATCGAAAGCACACTTAAATCTTTTTTATTAATATATAATAAGTTCAACTTTCTCTTAGAGAAAGAATAGGTGGTAGTCAAACTTGTATTATTTTTTGAGTCCTTATTTGACAAACCTTTGTAAGTTTTTGATGAAATTTTTAATATTATCCTACAAATGTTTATGATTTATTTGATAAAAAATTATAATAATTGATAAGATGAGATAAATTTTATATTACGTACTCTTTATTTAAATATAAAAATTATTAGATAGCTACAATAAATTTGGATTTCCACATTTCTTTATTTTAATATTTTAATTTCAATGTAAAAAAAGAACCCTATCCGGTATAACTTATTTTAGCTCATCATAAAAATAAAACAAAAAGATATTTAGATGACTGGAGATGTGGAAAGCCCCATGTAATAAGAATAGAAATAACTTAATAAGCTCCAGTAATTAATTAACTTAATGGAAAGGCTAATCAGACTGAAATTAGATA
>JAJIYU010003316.1:0-27274 GCA_030144865.1 Tinospora cordifolia | reverse complement strand
CCTAATGTACAAAAGTGTTTGATATGCTTGGTTTGTTTGAATTGAAATAATGATTTAGATATTTAGAAAGATCCACTGGGCTATGTGTTCACCCCTTCCTTCTATTTTTCAGGTAATTGATTTACATTAAGACCATGAAAATTAGTTAGGTACTGTTAAGGGCATGTTGCCCAAGTTTTAAGGCTTTCGCTCTAATAATTTTTTTTTAAATCAAAATATTTACTTAATTTTATTTAATTAATTGCGTTTATGAATTTTAATTATTTCTTTTATTATTGCCTTACTAAATTTTTAAATTTAAGTTATGTACTGTTAAATACAATCAAGGCATGAAATAATTGAAATAGAAAGAAAGTCAAGTGTGCGTCACTTGTAAAGTAACACCAGCCTAGCCCGCCGTTTGGTTTAGTCCATCGTTAAGAGAATGGTGGCCGTGTCCAATACTTAAAGATACGGGGGTTGGGGTGTTACAGCTTAACCCTCGAAATTTTGAAGGGACCGAGATCTGCATCCTGGTTGATCACTGGTACTAGGAAATGGAGGAGCTATTAAATGTACTAAAAGTAGCGAACCCATGAAGAGTGGCATTTGCCGCACACCATTTTAGGGGACTAGCCTGGAGATGGTGGAGAATGCTACAGTTGGACCCGAATAACAACACTGAGAAGATGAGCTGGACTAAATTCAAGGAACGTTTTTATAAGAAGGTTTTCCCTGAAGCTACGCTTTGAAAGCTACAGAAGGAGTTCGTCAGGCTAGGCCAACGAGACCTGACAGTAACTGAATGTGAAAGAAAGTTTACAGAGTTGGCAAAGTTTTCTCTAGATTTAATCAGGGGAGAGAAAATGAAGGCCATTAGGTTTTTTCAGGGTCTCAAGCTTGAGATCGGAAAGGTGATAATGGCATTGGACCTTCAAATCTACAAGGAGGTCGTAGAACAAGCATTAATCTTGGAACAAGAACTCGACCGGGAACAATGGTTGAGGGGAAATAACAAGCGGCTCGAAAATGAAAAAGACCAACAAGGGGCCAGCAAGAAACACAAGAATGGCAAGGCTCCACAGAGGTAGGGGCAAAATAAGGAAGAGGCAAAGGAGCAGGCAAGGAGACTGGGGTTGTGCTACCTATGCAGACAAAGGGGCCATCTGGCTAAGAACTGCCCGACTGCACCAGCCCAAGCTCCCAGACAGTAGCAACCACAAAACACTCAGGGAGGGGGTCATCCTCAAGCCTGACCTCAGAATCAGAATGCCAATCAGGGGCAAAACCAGGGTCGTGGTTAGAACCAGGCCAGAGTGTTTGCGATCGAGGCCCATGAAGACCAGGTCCCTAAAGTGGAAGGTACTTCCTATTATTTAATGTTGTTGTAAGATTGTTGTTTGATTCGGGTGCCTCAAAATCCTTTATCTCTCAAGAACTAGCTGATAGGTTACAACTTGTGACAAAAACATTGCCTGTGGCTTTGAATGTGTCCACACCAATAGGGACCACTGTGACTTCGAAAAGAATGTGTAGTTGTGACCTAAGGTTTGGGGATAAACTTTTAATAGTTAACCTGTGTACCCTACCCTTTTATGGCTATGATGTAATCTTGAGGATGGATTGGTTAGACCAGTGCCAAGCCCAAATAGATTGTCCTAAGAAATGAGAACTATAACCCTACCTACTGAGAAACCTTCAAAATCAACGAGGATATGCGAAAACTACCAAGGAGCCCAACCCTGGCCTTGTTGAACTGCATGCGGTAGACAAATGAGTTCGAGGAACTCTCAGAGGAGGAACCAACTGACTTGAAGCGAATACAAGACCTAGCCGTGGTAAGTAAATACGAGGATGTGTTCACAGACGACTTACCTGGACTACCACCAGCAAGGGAATTGGAGTTCAAGATTGAACTTCATCCTGGAACCAACCCTATAGCCATACCTCTGTGTAGAATGGCACCAGTGGAATTGGTGGAGTTGAAGGCCCAACTGGACAAGCTCAAGGAGAAAGGTTTCATCAAGCCAAGTGAATCACCTTGGGGAGCTCCACTGTTGTTCGTAAAGAAGAAAGATGGTTCCCTGAGACTATGTGTCGACTACCGGAAGCTTAACCAAGCAACAATAAAAAATAAGTATCCTTTGCCGAAGATTGATGACCTATTTGATCAGTTAAAGGGAGCCACCCATTTCTCTAAGATTGATCTTAGGTCAGGTTATCATCAGTTGTGGATCAAAGAATCGGATGTCCACCAGACAGCCTTCAAAACCAGATATAGACACTTTGAGTTCACCGTGATGCCATTTGGATTGACCAATGCCCCGGGAGCTTTCATGGACTTGATGAACCGAGTGTTTAGACGATACCTTGACCAATTTGTGGTGGTATTTGTGGACGACATCTTGATCTACTCGAAATTAGAGACTGAACACCTAGAACACTTAAGAATCTTGTTGGAAACCCTCAGGAGGAACCAGTTGTATGCCAAGTACAACAAGTGCAAATTCTGGATGAAGATAGTCAAATTCCTTGGTCATGTGGTATCTGTTGGAGGTGTTGCCGTAGATCTAGAAAAGGTAGAAATAGTGATGAACTGGAAACAACCCAAGACCGTAACAGAAATCAGAAGCTTTTTGGGGTTGGCTGGATACTACAGAAGATTCATCAAAGACTTTTCCAAGCTAGCAGAACCTATGACTACATTAACCAAAAAGGGAGTCAATTTTCAGTGGAATGAGAAGTGTGAGCAATCATTCCGAAAGTTGAAGACGAGGTTGACTATGGCCCCTATCCTAGTCACTGTAACTCCCGAAGTTACCTACACTTCTATACTGATGCCTCACTAAGTGGATTAGGCGCAATCTTAATGCAAGAAAAGCACGCCATCGCGTTTGCTTCAAGGCAACTTAAGGTCCATGAGAGGAATTACCCCACTCGCGACCTAGAACTAGCAGCCATAGTTTTTGCCTTAAAAATTGCGAGGCATTACCTTTATGGGGAGAAGTTTGATCTGTTTTCTAATCACAAGAGTCTGAAGTACATCTACACCCAAAAGGAGTTGAACCTTAGGCAACGACGATGGATGGAGTTCCTTAAAGATTACGACTTCTAGTTACATTACCACCCAGGGAAGGCCAATGTGGTCGCCGATGCCTTGAGTAGAAAGTTCAGCAAACAAGAAGAGGAAAAAGGCCAGATGTACCAACTGATCGAAGACTTTAGACTGGGAGTAAACCTTAACAAGAAGGGAGCCTACCTCTACAACATGTCTTGCCAACAAGATCTCATACAATAGATCAGGGAGGAACAAAAGCAAGACAAGTGGCTTACTAGACTGATAGAAGGTGTTGAACAAGGTAAACATCTTGACTTTAGGATAGACACTGAAAATACCTTACGACTCGGGGAAAGGATCTACATACCTCAAAATGGGCAAAGTAAGAAAATTATCCTGGATGAGGCACATCAAACCAAGTATACGATGCATCCAAGAGGAGACAAGATGCACCAGAACCTCAGAAAAACATACTAGTGGAAAGGAATGAAGAGAGATGTGGCTAAACATGTTTCTAAGTATTTAACTTGTCAACAAGTTAAAGCAGAACACCGGAAGCCCTCTGGAATTTTACAACCACTCCCTATCCCTGATGGAAGTGGGATAACATTGCCATGGATTTCGTCAATGGTTTGCCTAGGAACCAGAAGGGGGAAGACACTATTTGGGTCATCGTGGATCGTCTCACAAAAGTGGCTCACTTCTTGCCAATCAAATCCACGGACCAAGTCAGTAAGCTGGGAGAGCTCTATGTCAAAGAGATAGTAAGGCTGCATGGCGTGCCTACATCAATTGTGTCTAACAGAGACTCTCGCTTCACTTCACAGTTCTGGCAGAGTCTACAAAAAGAGTTAGGCACGAAGCTTACTATGAGTACGACATTTCACCCTCAAACGGATGGACAGTCTGAGAGAGTTATCCAAACACTAGAAGACATGTTGAGGTCTTATGTCCTTGACTTCAAAGGGAACTACAACAAGTACCTGCACCTGGTAGAGATTTCTTATAACAATAGTTATCAGGCAATTACTAAGATGGCTCCATTCGAGGCTCTTTACGGGAAACCCTGCAGATCACCTACCTACTGGGCTGAGCTCGAAGATCATGTGTTGACTAGACCAGACTTAGTGGAAGAGATGAACAATCAAGTCAAGCTGATACGGAAGAGATTGACTATGGCTCAAAGTTGACAAAAGAGTTATATCGACAAAAGGAGAAGGCCTCTAGAGTTCCAAGTTGGGGACAAGGTGTTTCTGAGAATCAGTCCTCAAAAAGGTATCAAGAGGTTCGGATTAAATGGAAAGCTAGCTCCGAGGTTTGTTGGACCCTTTGAGATACTCAAAAAAATCGAGGAATGTGCCTATGAGTTGAACTTACCTAGTCAAATGAATTCATCTCATAACGTGTTCTATATATCGATGTTGAGAAAGTACAAACCTGACCCCTCTCACATCATCCACTGGGACGAAGTTGACATCAAGGATGATGCCACCTACGAGGAAGTAGCAATCAGGATTCTCGATCACAAGGTTCAGAGTCTGAGAACAAAGGATATTCTGTTGGTTAAAGTACTGTGGAAACATCATGGGTTGGAAGAAGCCACCTGGGAACTAGAAAGCGAAATAATGATGAAGTATCCACACCTTTTCTATAGAAATCCTTAACTATATACAAATTTCGAGGACAAAATTTTTGTAAGGTGGGTAGGTTGTAATACCTTGAAAACTAGATATCCAATAAAATGATATTCAAGGTCTCTTCAGTGAAATCTGGGTACAAAATGAAAATCGGCTCAATTCAGGGCTAAAATAGGACGGGACCAAAATTCTCATTTGGTAACCCATATGAACCCAAAATGATCCAAAACAAAGTGAGGAGACATAAACCAACAAACTAGACAACATATTCAAATATTGGCCCAATTGGCCAAAATTAGGGTTTTGCCCTACAGGGGGATCCAGATTAGGAAAGAACTGAGAATAAGGGTACCTATGAACTCGGAATGACTTGAAACTTGAGGATATGACATAAACTAGAAAGACACACAACATATCCAAAAAGGAAAACAATTGGACAAGGTTTGAACCTTCATTTGCCCAAATACTCCACTAGGCTCTAAATAAGGAAAATTTTCAAAAGAAAAACGTCTTGGGCCAAACCATACCTTAAAAGTTGTGTCTCAACTATGGGGTTCCAAAAATATAGGTTATATACCTAAATCCCTTATGAATAAGGAGATATTTAAATTTTAAAAATTCATGTGAGCCCATAATGGCATGGCCACCCAAAGCATGTGCAAGTCACGTGGGTGGAACACCATGATCCGGTGTGCCTTCACCCTACCCAATCACCATGGGACATCTTGCTTGATTTGAACACATGTAAAATGATCCCATGGGCCACAGGAATGATTTAGTGGGGCCACATTATGAGATGTCCCATAGGCTTGGAGATTTTATCAAAGAATGATTCCATGTACACAATATAGTGATCACACGCACCATATTGGCAATTAAGACAAAAGCGGCCCACATGTGTGTGTGTGCGTGTGAGTTTACACATGTGATAATCTGTATTAGAAGATTCTAGAATTGAAAAGACACTTTCTAAATAGACCCTAGCCGTCCCATGAAGAAAAAATAATCAATAAGGATAATAAAAAAAATTAGAAACATTCCATGTATGTGTTATTTAGTGAGCAAGTAAAAGAACCAAAAGAGAATGTATAAAGAGAATATTCTCTCTCAATGTGGGACGTCCAGAATAATATTAGAAAGGTTCTAGAAGTATTTTAGTCTCTGATTTTGAATTAGAAACAACCATTAGTGGGCCCACAAGAAAGATATGCACACATGCTATAATATGCACGTTTACCATGTCTCATCTTTGGTACTTGAAAACTTGCTCAAAGATGGAGAGCTTCCCAAGCTGCCCTAATCTGCCATAGATGTCCCCTTAGTGTATTTGAAGCCTATAAATACCCCCTTGCACTGCTCGCAAATCATTCATTCCAAAGAATAAGAGAAAACGCCCTAGTGCTCTCCCTTCTTTTCTTCCTTCTTCTTCTTGTTGCTGATTGCTTTGTGTGTGTTTGAGGAGAGTGTCAGTTCTAGTTTTTCTGAGTTACTTGGATCATTCTTGCTGGAGTTTGAAGTGCCAAAGCCTAAGGTAACCTCCGCTAAAATTTATGAAGAAAGCACCTTGAGGTGGAAGTTGCCCCTTAAACTCCTTTTCTTATTTAGAACACTAGTATGTTCATTTTGTGATTTGATTTCTTAAAAGAATCAGAATGTTTTTCTTCTGCATTTTTAAAGTTTATTTCAGTTTCTGATTAGATTTATAATCATACTCATGTTCATATAATGCTCATGCCATGATAGAACCATGCTAGGGATTTAATGCAAGTTTTAATGCAAGTTAATGAATGTGAGTGTTTTGATTTTCAGTTTGTTCATGACTGATTTTTATTTTCAGTTTAATACCATGTTCTAATATTTTAATTTATTTCTATGAGTATGGGATTTAAAATGAGAAGATGGAAATAAGAACCATGTACCATCATAGTAGTTTAAGTAACACTATGGGTGTTCTTATCTTATGATTAGTTAAGACCTAAATGCTTGGTTGGTGGGTGAAAATCCCTTTTGTCCAAATGTCCAATGAAAAAGGCTAAGATATACCATGATTCACTCTAAGGAGGCACTTAGTTAAGAACATCAAAGGTTGAGAAACCTTTTTGGTCTAAATCGCAACTTTACACAAATTGATGTTTGAAACGCTTAATGTCTTTAAGTGATTGAATTATGAGTGTATTATGTTTTTAAATTTTGAAAATGGTTGTTTAAGATCCACTGAGCTTTGTGTTCACACTTTCCATTAACATTTTCAGGCAATTGAACTTGTGAAGAAGAAACTCGAACGTCTCTCTTTTAATGTTCTTTTATTTTTCATGTAGGGCATGTTGCCTAATTTTGTTTAAGAATTTTCCGCTGTATTTTCCTTATTTCAAAGTTATGTACTTTTCTTTATGATTTAATAAAGATTTGAATTCCCTTTTACCTCTTGTAATGTAGCCTTGTTTAGTTTTTATGTTAAGGCATGGGATATTGGGAACAGAAAGTCAAGTGTGTGTCACTTGTAAAGTAACACCGGCCCGGCCCGCCAAGTGGTTAAGTCCATTGCCTAAATGGTTAGGTCCATTGGCTTTATGGTTAAGTATAGATAAACACATAGGGGTTGGGGTGTTACATGAGATTACTGCAAGTGTACAAGATACACGGTACATAGTCCAATATCATCCTTAGGGAACGGTTTAGGTCTAACAATCTCGAATCCCAATCTAATTTCAGTGCTAATTTTATTAAGGCCTCAAATCAAGGTTCAAATGCTTTAAACGAAAATCAAACTGAAAACAAACAACTGTTTGTTTTAAAACTATATCAGTTAGGATTCTAGGATAGTAAAATATCATGTATTCCCTTTTAATTCTTATTTCATTCAATTTAATTCTTGTTTCTATAGGTTATGACACTTATCATTAAAACCCTCTCTTAAGGCACCTTAACACCTATTAGTCTCTTCCCTAATACCACCTCACGAGGTGTATAGTTAATAAACTAATGCAATAAGCATGGCAATCATGTACAACCTCCTATAGAATCAACAACCTCTTAGTTAATTGATCCTTCTAGGTCAATAAATTGATTATGTAATTGTTAAACCTCTATCGAGTTAGTTTAACAATTTAAAATCAATTTATTTGTGCCCATTAAATAAAAAGCACTAATCACACAAAATATATAACAAAACTTCAAAATAGATTAATCAAAATAAAAATCAAAGCTTCCTACAATCAAAATTACATCCTAGAATTAAATATACTTAGCCAAGCATCATGTAGAGATCACCAAATAAAGAACTCAAAGAATAGAAGATCATACTTTCGCTACGACTTTGTTCTTTGTCTTCATCTCTTCTTTTTTTCGCTACTTCCGTTTGGGCCGTCAACAATAATAAAAACCAATAATAGAATAATGAAAAGCCTAATACATGTTCCTATTTATATATGAATCTCAAGGAATTCCTAAAACGCACTTAATTAACCCTAATACCGCGATCATTTCATTTACCACTTCCTATCCCACTACTGTAGTAGTATCGGGCATCTTTGTTTTTCTTCCTTTTCCAGCTCGTGTTTGATGAATGGGTCTCCATGTTATTGCTACATGGGCTGAGATGCACTATTGGGCTGCTTGCTCCCTTGTTGATGTGTTTTTTGCTTGTGCAACTACTTACATATTTGAGTCCACAATAATGACCATCTTCAGCCTTTGTTTGAGCTGTCTTTCCTTCGAGCCAGCCTATGTATCTTCACCCACATAACCTAAACCTACATAAACCACTAGGAACCTTTCTTGAGCAGTATATCACATGCATAAGCACACAAAAACCTCATTGAAATTCTTTAAATGCTAAAATGAATGCAATATTAATATCACTACAAGAAATCACACCTACTACAACGTGCAATGTTCGTTGTTATACCCATACGACAATGTTCATGGTGATGTTGTCGATCAGGTGTTGTTAAACAACCGACTATTTTTAACAACGGTCACAAGCCTGTTGTTGTAAAGCGTTGTGTATCGGTCTAATAGTAAGGTAATAACAACGTTCGCCCGTTGTTAAATGATTCAATCTTTTGACACATATTCGACCATGATTACTATGCCTGTTGTTGTAGAGATGTTATAACAACAGGCCCACGTTGTAGAAACCCTAACCTTTAATAACGGTCACGTGCCTATTGTTGTAATGCGTTGTGTATCTTCTAAAGCTGAGGTTACAACAACGTTCGCACGTTGTTAAATGCTTCGATCTTTTAACACATATTCAACAATGGTCATAATGCCTATTATTGTAGACATGTTATAACAACGGGCAAACGTTGTCGAAAACCTTAACCTTTTAACCTTTTAACAATGGTCAGGTGGTTGTTGTTTTATGTCCATTGCTTAACAACATGCACATGCCCATTGTGAAAGTTGTAGCATTTCAACAACAATCATCTGCATGTTGTTATATCATGTATCTTACAACGAAAACTGAACGTTGTCATATGTGTCAATTTGTTTAATTATAAAGATATTTTACTACAATATATATTGCATATATTTACTAGTATCTGTAAATTCATAATATAAAATAAATATTATTAAACATTTGTCTTATTATTTCAAATGCATCATTTAGTATATACAATCCATCAAATATATATACAATCCGTCAAACATATATATATACAATCCATCAAACATAAATATATACAATCCATCAAAAAGTGTAATTATTATTTACAATAGTCTTATGTACTTCTTTGGACAAGCAATTGCACTTCCAACAGCATCACTCAAGTAATGAATTTTTGATGTTGCTCTATATAAATCAACATCTTCATTCACTACCTTTACAACCCAAACTCTCCAACAATCAAAGCCTAGTGGGAGGCCATGAACTTTAGCCTTAGGATCTGTAGAAGAAATCTTTCCTACTGCTACAACATCTTCGTCTCTTTCATTTTCGAGATGCCAATTCAATAATTCACATCTAGCATTCTCAAGAGGCAATTTTTCTTGGGTTGGCTTGCTACCCTATTGTGACTATATAATACATAAACAAATTAAAGATAATATAAACATTATAAGAATAAAAGTTTATAATCAAAGTTGGGTTCAAAATATAGCTTACTTGTGGTGTTTGAGCATTCGAATGTATCATATTCATGTCTCTTCCACTTGGGTTTTGAAGTTGTTAAACCATATCATAAAATGTATTTCACTATATAAATTTAAGTAATAAATTAAACTGCAAAGAAAATTTTAGCCTAGTTGTCACCTGTTGAGATTGCATTAAGAGCATGGCAGTCAATGCTTCAATTCTTTCCTCGAGTGTATTCATTTTCTTTGATTTTGCTTCAATATTATTTATCATTTCTGCTTGATCTTGAATTATATTCTCTAAGACTTTTACTTTTCTATTACTTTGAATTTGAGCATCAACCTTTGAAGGTGTTGCCCCAAATCCAAGACCTCGAACTCGCCCACGACACTTAGGTCCCAATAATTTAGTAATGGCATCCTCTCTTAAGTTATCTCTCTTGACTGAATTGGTGGTAGATTGACTAATGTCATTAATTTTTTCCCGCATTCACATAAAAACTAGTAAATTAACTTGATAATTTTCTATTGCTATATAATTTCAATATATATAACTACATATCATTTGCTTCAATGATTTACTTACAACTGCTTCTTGAATTGTTTCATTTAAAGGCTCACCATTCTTTCTCAAATGACCCTTTGTCCATACATCTACTCTTACAACTGAATCTGAATTTTTGTTGGCCTCCTTATAAAATATGGAAAATAGTAACATTTACAGCACATATGGTTATGTAAAAATACAAAGAGGAAAATAAAATGAAGTACGTGCCAAAACCATTACCAATTCATGATCCAACCGAACATAGCCCTTCCTACTTATTGTGTGCAATAGTTTTTGACTATTCCTCATTTCACTGAACTTTTTGCTTGTTTCCTAATAAAATGAATATATTAATAATAATGAAAAAGAAAAGATGGTTCAAATTTAAAGTATATATATAAGAAACACATAACAAACTTGAAACTCTTCGGATAATTTTTCTTCAATAAAAGTATTCCACTCTTTAAGAGACATCACATTGCTAGGCTTAAGATATTTGTCTACAAAGTTTCTATCTTTTTTTTCATTGCTTCTCTAATTGCTGTAGAAACTTTGGACTTGTATTGACTCCAGCTTTGTCCCATCTTTTGCAATATCATAGCCTTATTGCGCTTGTCAACTACAAATTTTGTTTGATATGTACGGAAAAAAGGATAAATTAAAGAATTTCTACAAATAAAGTATTAGAATCTCTTAAAAATAAATAATTCAATTATACACATAGCTCAATTAACCTCCAAAGTTGTTCTTTAATTTTTAGAGCCACATGATGCCAATCTTTAATTACTACAAGCACGTGTTCTCGCACAATTAGACCAATGTAAGATGATAGTTTCTCAGAATTAGTTGATATCGGTTGTCCTCTTTCATTAAACTCAACTTCTATTTTAGTAGCATGTCCCAAAACCAAACCCATCGTAGTGGGTCCACGCTTCTTTGTTGTTGTGCTATCAATCTCTGTTGCTTTTGCACTACTTTCTGTTTTGGGTAATGATCTTGGTGAGTTGGAGTCCTCATTGGACAATCTTACACCTTCATTCTCAGAATGATTCATTGCAGCCAACATGGCTATCCATTGCTACTTAGCTCTCTTCTCAGCTTATTTAGAGGACTTTAAAAAATGCATTCATATATATAGAATTATTTTCCTTATAATATTCACATAAATTTGAACAAAAATGCATCATTATGAATATCACTAAAAATAAAATACTTACTTCACCATCTTTTAAAGTCTTCGTTTTTGTCATAGTGGCTATAGAAGATATAATATGTCTGTTGATACAAAATGCGAAGAAATTAACTAATTACTTTAGATGCCATAAATAACTACACATAATTAAAAAATTAGGATTTAATACTCAATCCAAGCATATAAACTCAGACAGAAATTCAAGAACAACAACAAGAATAACCAAAAAGGAAAAATAATAATAATAATAATAACAAAAGAACAACAATAGTTACCAAACCCACAAAGAAGACCAACCGTTACAAGCAGAGCTTTCGTTCCCAAATGAAGAAGAAGATATTTCGTTCCCAACTACCCAAAGAAGAAGAACAACAGCAAATAAAGATTAACAGAAAAAAGATAAACAAAGAAGATCGATGAACTGAAATGCACAAAGAAGAATACCAACGGTTACAAGCAGAACTTTTGTTTCCAAATGTAGAAGCAGATATTTCATTCCTAACTACCCAAAGAAGGACAACAACAACAAATGAAGATTAACATAAGAAAGACAAAAAAAAGATCGATGAACTGAAATGCACAAAGAAGAAGACCAACCGTTACAAGCAGAGATTTTGTTCCCAAATGCCGAAGCAGATATTTCATTCCCAAACACCCAAAGAAGAACAATAAGAAGATTAATAGAAGAAAGATGAGTAGTGAAAATCGAAGAACTTAGACACACAAAGAAGACGATCAAACAACAGTGACTCTGAAGAAGATGAATATTCCTGCGTGATTTTTTTTTAGGTGGGAGCTGATTTTTTTTTCTTTTTATATTTTTTTTGTACTATAATGTGAGAATAATGTACGAATAATGTGAGTCTAACAATTGTTCAGTTGTTGATACAAAAATTCGGGGTTAACATGTAAATAATGCAGGGATAACATGTGAATAAAATGTGATATAATGTATGCTTAACATATGAATAATTATGAAATAATGCAAGTAATGGTAGAGCCATAACATACCAAGCAACGGATAAATACTTTAAGAATGGTATAATGCAAGAATAATAACTAAATAATACTACAATAAAATTATTCAGTTGTTTTGGAAAAAAATTGTGGGGATAACATGTAAATAATGTAGGGATAACATGTAAATAAACTTTGGTATATGTAATCAATTATATAAATAATTGTATGAAATTATTCTCACATTATTCACATGTCATTCCTGAACTTTCGCACCAAGCAACCGAACAATCTTTATCCCCGAATTATTATAAAATTATTTTCACATTATACTGCTATTCACATGCATTATACATGAATTATTCATTTGTTATACTTGCATTATTCAATCCTAAATAAAGTATATATACATATATGTGTGCATTATTCATTTATTCCCGCATTATTATGAAATTATTCTCACGTTATGCCTCTATTCACGCACAATATACATGAATTATTATTTTGTTATATCCACATTATTCAGTCAAACAATCGAACAATTCGTTTATCACAATATTTATATACATACACACACACACACAGATATATATATATATGGACGCATTATTCGTTTATCCACGCATTATTCATCCCGAATTGTTTTTTGCCAAACAATCGAACAATTCTTATACATGAATTATTCAGATATTATCCTCACATTATACCACTACTCACGCATATTTTTTCATTATTCAAATATTATACATGTATTATTCTTATGTTATACATGCATTATTCATTCAAAATTACAGTACATATTATATATATATATATATATGTATGTATGTATGTATTTATGTATACATGTGCGCAAATCACATCCTTGCTATTCAACTTTCAATTCAGGTTGTTTCCATTTTTGTGCCCTAATCTCTCTGTCTTTTTCGATTCAGTTATTCATTTACTTGCGATTTCTACTGTTATAATGAAGAACGAGTGTTCATCCTCTACCAACAGGACGAATGTAAATGTTGAGAACCAGGTAAATGTCACTCTTCCGAATCTTGTATTCGAATTCGTCTGAATGTGATAGTGAATGGTTGTGTGGTCTGTTCAACTTTCTTTGAACTACGATAATAGATGTTTATTCTGATATAAAGATGTATAATGATCTTATATTCATTAGAATGATTATACTAACTTGAATGCACGTAATATGTTGATTTCTACTCTAATAGATTACCTGCTGCTCAAGTTCTAGGAGACTTGTTTTGACCACTTTCTTGATATGAAGTAGTTGTTTTGGCAACCTTAGATTGTTCATAACATATTGTTGAGAGAGGTTGTTCAAGAAGATGAGTCTATTCTGGCCTTCAAATTCAATAACATTATTGCAAAATTCTCCATAGTTGAATTTACAATGATAATGGGTTTGAAATGCACCGGAAAAACCAGAAACATTACAACTAGTTTTGAGGGTCAAATTTTGAAGGATAAATACTTTAAGGGAGTGGCGCGTATAAATAAGAAGTGTATAGTTGACGCATGTACAAATAGGGTATGAGAGAATGATGATGATGCTGTGAATATTGCAGTTTTGTTTTTCTTTAATTGTTTCTTGTTTCCTAATAAAATGGAAAAGTTGGTAAATGAAGTTGATTTTGAACTTCTACAAACTGGTGAATATATGGATTATCCCTGGGGCAAGGCTCTTTTTGACACAACAATAAAATTCGTGAAGGGTAATTTTGCAACGAATGCAATCTGGCTGGAAGCTGGGAGGGGAAAATGCCCAATCATGTACAGGCTTCTTGGGTTCCCAATCGCATTACAAGTTTGGTTTTATGAGTGTTTTGTTGATACTGATGGTTTGTTTGCCAATCAATGTATCAATGGATTTCCACGTATACTAAACTGGACTTGCATTGGCACGCCCAATTTCAAGAACATGAAGTAGGTGCTGAACAATTTATCTGTTAATAATGTAATTTTTCATGTATTTGATCATATATTATATATACACAACATTTATATTATAATTGAACTACTCTTTGTTCTCAAATTTTTTATAATCTCATATTTGTCTATTTTCAGTTCCAAAGTTTTGTAGCAAGCCCCAATGAGCTACTCTAGTCATACATGGATGGCTTGATTGCAGAACAAGATGGAGGTGAACATCAATTTCTAGATTACGATGTTTTTGTTGATCCCCCAATTTTTCTTTTGCCGTCTCCAATAAATAAAACTATTGGCGGTAATATTCCTGTAAATAAGGCTGCCACAACCATGAGTATACCTGGAAGGTAGTGAAATTGTTGTAATGAGATCAAAATAATGTTGAAAGAGGGTTTTGTTAAGATTTTTTGAAGAAATTAATTATCTAAAATCCCCATTGCAGAAGGTAAATGTTCCAAGCTCCAAAACCAATGAATTCTTTTAGACTTTCGTTGCAGTATAGTAATGATATGATAGTAGTATACCATTTATATACCTACATTATACCATGAGTATAATATATTATATACTGTATGCTTGTTGTTTCTCTACTATTTGCTTGTGTATATTGATGTTATACCAACTCTATACATTCATTTGGATCACTAAATTTTTCATTTTTCATATAGGAAGATAATGTAAATAAAGCAAAAGACTGTAAAGAAGAATCTGCTAGTAGGGAAAAATGTACAAATGTTGAACCTGTAAGCCAGATTTTGACGGCATTGCAAGAGATTATTAGTGATACCAACAAAAAGTGGAAGGTAATTTTTAACACTTTATTTGGATTGTAATTTGTCATTTACATTTAATTTCAACTATCCATTAATATTGTACATTTTCATGTTAAAGGCCAACTCAACAATAATTGAAGGTGAAAGAATGAAGAAAAAACCATCAACCCTGGTAAGATCATGAATACGATTCTTTTATTAATTCAAGATTATGCTTTTGTAGTTTTTATGAATCTAACTGTCCTTAATTTATCTATTTTTGGGACATTTCTCGTTTAATTTCACTGGCCCAGGTTTCTGACAAGGTTGAATTGAAAGATCATGCACATGTTGAATGTGAACGAGAAACCACGATTAATGAAATTGTTGAGTCGGCCGTCAATGTTCCGACTTCAGCTGTCTCTACTGAAGATCACACTCCACTTCTTCCACCTCCTATAATTAATAAAAGGGGGAGGCGTCCTGCTGGAGATAAACATAAAGGAAAGGAGATTGTAAAGGGACGACTATCCCCCTTAGACATCTGTCTGCTTGAAAATATAGATAGTAGTGTTGTAGCTGAGTTTGATGAATGGATTCAAAAGGGTCAGCTGAAGCGTTCGAAGTAGGTTTTCCTAGAGATCAAGTTTACATTCCGAATATTATTGTTATTTATAATACATTGATATTAACATCTGTCACATTATTTAGGTCAAATAAAGTATACCATGATCGTGAGAACAATCTAAATCCAGTTTTTTATTTTTCAATCGTTGATATCACTGATAAGGAATGGTTTTACACATTGATCACCCTAGGCCAGCCTATCTCCTCCTCTGTAAGTTTAAATTTTTGCACTTGATATTATTGCTTACAGATATTATACTGATAATATACCAACATGATACCAAAATATATGGTTTTGGACACTTTGCAATGTCTGTATACCATATTATACTGATATGATACCAATTTCACCAATATATTCCATGTCCTTAAACTATGTTATGTTGTTTTGTATACATATTATGCTAATATGATACCAATATCATCTATGTAACATGTTCTTAAACTCTGTTATGTTTATTATTTCAATATGATGAGATGTTATACAAACAACATACTTATTATGTTTTGAATGTTTCATGATTATACAATTTTTATTCGTGACCCAAATCTTTTATTTTAATTTAGAAATGTTGTATTAGTAGCATGTAGATGTGATGTTCTATTACTTGTGCAAGAAAAACAAGTATGATGAATCAATTAAGATGAAGTGTACAATGACGAACAACTTTTTCGATCAAAAGTTGCAGTCTATTTATGGAAGATTCAAAAAAGAGAAGGATGCATATATGTTAGGGGATGAGATGGTAATTATGGAGTATATGCTAGGGCACCACATGTACTACAACACTCCATGGTCTGATGTTGACTACATCATTTTCCCTATTAATGTTGTGGCTGCGTTCCACTGGATACTAGGTTGCATCAGCATTTACGAGGGTTGCATATATGTTTACAATTCCCTACGTACTCCTACTGTTGATGCTGCGTCAATGGAGACAGTTCATGCTTATTCCACCATTCTTCCTTTTTATCTCAAGATGATTGGATTTTACGAATCAAAAGTTGACCAAAAGGATAGACCTGAGAAAGAGCCATTCAAGGTGCAAGTGGTTGATAATCTACCAGAGCAACATGAGTGTGATTGTAGAATGTTCATGTTTTATTTTGCTGAATGTTTTGCCACCAGAAAAAAAAAATTTTACATGATTTTAATGTGGTGAGCTACAGAAAAAGGCTAGCTCTTAATTTGTACTTGCATGGTAGAATGAATTAGAATGAAGGCACCAAGAGTGACGATGAAAGATCAGGTCAATTCAGTGTTGACAGTAGGATCCAATCATAGTAGGTATTAAAGAAGTGAAGAAACTAGGCTGTCATATCTTGCATCACAGTTTTTGAGGGACATTGTGTAATACCATTTTTAATATTTTAGATATGTACAATTTGAACACTATTATGGTTCATTTATAAAAATCTCAACTATTTTTCATTTGAATTTTGTGATTTTGCTTTGTCTTTGGGGTAGATTGTTTTATTTTTGAATCATCTATGAATAATGGTACTCATATGTGAACTTTATTATACTGATTTTATTCAAAAATGATACAAGTGATCAATTAACAAGTTATCCATACCATTATTCATGCCTTATACCATATTTCATGGGTTATTATTCACGGGTTATTATACTGATTTTATTCGATCTTTATCCCTATATTATACCACATTTCACGGTTTATTCATACCATTATTCTATCATTATCGCTAATTTTTTATACACACATATTCAATCTTTATCCCTATATTATACTGCATTTTATGGCTTATCTATACATTTCATCATACACGCATTATTCGATCGTTATCCCTATATATTTATACGTACATTATTCGATTTTTATCCCTGCATTATACCACATTTCACGGGTTATATATACCATTATTCACGCATTATTCGATCGTTATCACTAGATTATTATACGGACGTTATTTGATCTTTATCTCTATATTATACAACATTTTACTGGTTATTTATACCATTATCCACGCATTATTTGAACGTTATCGCTAGATTTTTATACACGCATTATTCGATATTTATCCCTACATTACATTACATTTTACTAGTTATATATATATACCATTATTCACAAATTAATTATTCGATTGTTATCACTAGATTTTTATACGTGTATTATTCAATATTTATTCCAACATTATACCACATTTCACATCTTATATATATTATATATATTATTCACGCAATATTCAATCGATATCCCTACATTTTTATACGTGCATTATTCTAGCGTTATACCTACATTATATGACTATTCACGAATTAATTATTTGATTGTAATCGCTACATTTTTATACGTGTATTATTCAATATTTATTCCTACATTATACAACATTTCACGTGTTATATATACCTAATATATTATTCATGCAATATTCGATTGATATCCCAACATGTTTATACATGCCTTATTCTAGCATTATACCTACATTATACCACTATTCACAGGTTATACTATTATTCACGCATTATTCTATCACTATCCCTATATCTTTATATGCACATTATTCGATCGTTATGCCTACATTATACCACCATTCACGCGTTATACTATTATTCACGCATTAGTGATATTATATAGATATAACATATGAGTAACGTATGTATATATATATATAACATAATACGTTTACAGCGGTAAAATAAACCTTGTTATAGACAGCTATAGACAACGGTCACGAATGTATATTGTAATAACTTACGTTCTTTTAACAATAGACGACTAACGAACATTGTAGAACTTGTCATTCGACAACAAGCAACTACGATTGTTGTAGTAACATAGAACAACGTTCATATGCTCGTTGTACTGGCCTTTTCAACAACGTTCCCATGGTGAACATTGTCATATAGATTTTATATAAGCGATTTTCCAACATACATTTTATCAACGTTGTTGTACGCCTTTTATTAAAATGGTTGTTGTTGCACGTTGTGAAATTGACGTTGTTGTATTATCAATTTCTTGTAGTGTATAAATGATTTCCTACAAAACCTATGCTAAACATATACTTGTTACATATGATAATGTTAGAATGCAAAACAACTAACAAATCCACCTAAACTTAAGCCATTGTTTGTTCGTCCCTAGGGTCATTCTGGTTGTCTAGATTTTCAGTCCATCCTCTATTTTTCCACAACTTCACTGTCTAATTTGTTGGTATTTCAATTCTCCTAGACATTGAAGGTGATTTGTGTTACCACCCCACTCATGGAAATTTTCTCATAATACCTATGTACACAAACCCTCTCGATTCTCTCTTCTATCTATCCTCTACTCATGTCAAATTATAGTTAGGAGTAGTAGTCTTTCTTTTAGGTTGTAATGTGGCTTGATTCTAGGTATAAGTGTGATAGGATTTTTCATTTGGACTCAAATATACACACTTATAGCAATAATACAACCCATTTTGTTTGATTTTCTTATTACAACTTGATCCTCTCAGTATACTCCTTTGTTTTTCTTTGTTCATACCTTTAACCTTATTTTCATAGCTCTCCCAAACTTATTTAATCACATGCCCTCCAATTTATACCCACATATACATTCACATAAAAGCAAGAAGCTCAACTTTCATTGATAATATTGAAATACTACATAAATATATAACTTTTTTTTTTGTTTTTTTTATTTTTTTCTTTTTTAAACAAAAGAAAAATTAAAAAACATATGTATCTCAATGTCCGCATCCCGTACTTCTTTCACATCATTAGAATAATCATTATTATAACCATGAGTGTACACAAATAGGTTTTAATTGAGATATGCATACTAGGTTCAAGTGTTTATATACATTGTTTAGGTTCATAACAAGAAAATAGGTTTTAAAGCTCAAAATTGGCAGCAAAAGATTATTAAGTGTTGGGACTAGCCTTTAGACTAGAACTCAAACAATGATGGCCTACATCATTTTCTTCCTAGAGTTATTCCTAAGCAATGGTCAAAATAGATTTGATTATTTCAAGAGTTTGTAGAAAATTCTCCACATTTGTGTTATGGTTTCCACTCCTCACTTCCTTAGTTTTTAGATTCTCAATATACCTAAAACTAAAGATTTCTATGAAAGTTAAATTTTTGGACAAACCAAGCACATAGAATATTTGAAAGTATCGTAGTTCTTTATCTCATCATACTAGAGGAATTTTCAATCGCATTGGTTACCTAGTGAAACTTTCAAAAATATGGCATGAATCTAGCCTAACTGACACTAATATGCTCTATATGCTCATATCCTAAAACTAATATTAAAATATCCTAAAAACTCTATATTTAATTAAATAAAAATAAAAAACAATTCACTGAAATTGGGTGCAAAATGAAACTGGGCTCATTTTAGGGCTAAATTTGGTAGGTTTTCGAAAGTCTCATTTGTAACCTTTAGGGGCCCAAAACAACTTGAAATGAAGTAAGGTGACATGAACCAACTAATTGGACAACATATCCAAAAATTAAAACAATTGGTCAAGGTTATGGTTTTCATTTGCTAAATGCCTTTCAAGGGGTCCAAATTAGAAAGAATTGTCATTTAGGGTACTTCAGGAGATCGAAATGACCCGAAACAAAATGGAATGGCATGAACTAACAAAATGAATGAAATATCCAAAAATCAGAACAATTGGACAAGATTTGAATTTTCATCTGCCTAGTGACCTCAGTGGGTCTTAAATAAGGAAAGTTTTTGAAGGAAAATCATCTAGGGCCAAACCATACCTTAAAATGTGCATTAAGTTCATATGATTCCAAAACTATAGGATATAAATCATATTTTATGTATATAAGGAGATGTTAATTTTTATTTGATTTTTGTGAACCCAAGAAGTCATGGCCACCTCCACTTGATTGTGTACACCCACACCCACTTAAGCCAAAATCGACTCAACCACGTACAAGTGTGTGCACACATATGAGCAGTCCTATTTAGATAATTTCTTGAAACCAAGATGAGCATCTTTGACTATTATATGGTGTCCCCTCAAATTTGATATTGTACACCCATGCTTCGTGTCCAAGAAATAAGAACATGGGAAAGTATTCCTTATGTGTTTGTGTGATGAGCAAGCAAGGAAACCAAAAAGGAAAGTTGCCATGACCACATAGGGGACGTCCCATTTGAATTAGAATATGATTTAAACCTCTTTTTTATTCACACATAGTTAGGAAACAATATTGTACTTATATCTTTTGAATTAGAAAGTCATAGTGGTCCCACTTGCCAACTATGAGCATACTTGCCCTCCTTATGCAAATCGTCCCCTTTATGTATAAAAACTTGCCCAAATTTTTGTGAGTTGCCCAAAGGCTGCCCTAGGACGTCCCATATGCTCTCATGAACATTTATATAAACCCCCCCAGGCTCACTTTCATCTCATCCCAAAGCAAAGAGTTGACACTTCCCACTTTGTTTGTTCTTACACTCTTCTTGTCACCTCTTCTCACCCTCTTCTCTCTCTTGTGTGAGGAGTCCTTATTTCAATATTTTAGAGAGTTGTTGAAGTAGTTTTGTTGGTTGTTAAAAGTTCTTGAAGTTCTAAAAGTGGTAGATAAGGGGAACCTCTGCCAGATTCAAAAGAAACTCCGATTAAGGTGGAGGGAATTTCTAGAACTCCTTTACTACTTCAATTCTTTAGTATATTCATGTTTGTTTTTAGTTTTCAGGATGTTTATATTTCAGTTTGAATTTGATCAAGTTTTATTTTCAATTTAACATGTTTTCGTGTTTTAATTCATACATGATAGCATAACATGCTTAGAAACTATGCGTAGGCTTATTTTTGAATTTTAAAGCATGCCATGTATGTTTTCCATGTGCTCTTAATTATTTAAATTTTAATATTAATTATTATGATCTTGCTTCATATTTATTTGAAATTAAATATGAGAAAGTGAAGATAAAAACCATGTACCATCATAGTAGTCCAAGTGATGGTATGGGTGTTCTTTGCGTATACTTAGTGTATATGAGTAACATCACTAAATGTGGATGTATTTTAAAATACTTGGAATGTGGGCATGTGATCCTTATTTTCAATGACATGCGACAAGACAAATTGTCATTCCATCCCAAAATAGGAGTATTTTAATAAAGAACATCATGGGATTAAGAACGCTTTTGGTCAAATATGCAACACTAAGAAGAGACTGTTTGAAACGCTTAATGTTTGTAAGTGATTGAAATTAGATGTACTTTTGATTTGAATTAGGAAATTAGTAGTTTGATGAATGACATTGGACTATGTGCTCACTCCTTCCTTTTATTTTCAGGAATTTGAAAAGCATGATCAAGCTTGCTAAGGGATTGGAAAGTCTATTTTTAGAAAGCTTCTATGTAAGGGCATATTGCCCAAATTTTGAATAACGACTTCTGAATTTTTTTGTTAAATTTTAGAGTTATATACTCTTTCTTTTGATTACATGAATTGAACAATGTATTTCTTTATTTTATAAATAAAGAGTTTGAAGTTTTCCTTTATTCACTTATATTATCTTGTTGAATTTTAAACTCAATGGAAGTGTATTTTAGAGTATTTCAATGAGTGTTAAAATAAAGGAATTGAGATATAAGTTGTGTACTTGTAAATGTAATATAGGACCCAACCGGTCTTGTGGCTGAGCTTAAACCTGGCTCTTGAGGGTTGGGGTGTTACAAAAGTGGTATTAGAGCTTAGTTATTAGATATGCTAGGCTAGAAATAGAAAGTTAAGCCTAAACATGTGCTACTAGGCTAGAATTAGAAAGTCAAACATTAGTTGCTTGACAGGAATTAGAAACTCAAATAGGATTTCACTTTGAATTGAATTGAATCTTGAATGCCCTACCTTTTATTTTGTAATTAAAAAATGTTTTAGAAAGTATTTTCAAAAAGAAAATATATGTTTTTGAAACATTTTGTGTGGATACAAACACTACAAGTTGAGCTGATAGTGGGCAAGCCTTGTCCCCAGTAAAGCTAAAAATTGAAAGAGAGGTGAGTTATCATGCCCTAGAAAGCGTGGTTGCTAAACAGACTTCGACCTCGATTTCGCCAACAGTTTCTTTCTGATGTTCGCACTAGATCCTTGTGTTGCAAGTAAAAGTGTCCGACCAGCCTTGGTAGTGACTAAACAAAAGGAAAGGAAGAATGCTAGTGAGTAGGTATCTGATTAGTAGGTTGCTGCTTGCTTCCTGAAGACAATTACTGACAAGATTCAATATAACCATCCGCCCTTCTTGCATACCCAAACACTCCGCCCGATCTAGAAGCTGTCCCACCAGCTTATATGAATATTTGGAGGTGAAGAACACCCTTACTTTCTATAAAATAAAATTAGAAGGTGGAAAATTAGGGCAAAAAAGTGAATAGAAGTCGAAAAAGATGCCAAATGTGGTATCTTGACTAGACAGAGGTTATAAGTGAACCAGATTGAACCCTAGGTCTAGAGGGAAGATCCAAGGTAGAAACATGGTGTAGCAATGGGTGGCACAATGGATCAAAAGTATAAATCTCTAGGGCATAGGCTAGAGAATGAAACTTGTGTGAAAACAAAAAATTGTTTGATCAAGACATGAGAGCTGGAAGCTTTTGTATCTTTCAGTTTCTATGTAGTATGGGATGCATAGAAATTTGGGATTATGGAGGAAGCCTGAACTTAGAGAATGATGGATCATGTGTGGTGAATGATCGACAACTTTGGCAAAACGGGCTTTTCTATGCTCACTGATATGGGACGGTAGAGTATAGTGGGCCCAGGAACCTTAATTATCGAGCAATTTGCGAAATTGTTTGGGTGCGGCTCTATTTTAGGTAAAAACCTAAGTGGAAGGGTAGACTGGTATGAGACACTTGAACCTGAAAGCTTAGGTAGAAGCTTGGAACCTTGCTGTGCTAGCTTGATTGTATGATTACATGATATGCATGTTTTATTATTTATTTACTTTGAGACCAAATCCTATTCCCATGCATGAAATAACCTAGAAGAAAAACTTTTAGGCCATTAAATGGATCGAGAACCTAAAAATTGAATCTAGAGTCATGATAGTACGAACATTTGGTGAAATAAATACTGATGGGTTCAAAAAGCAATGGTCACACATCATTTCAAGAGATCGGCCAAAAGTTGGTGGCATATGATTAGGATGGACCTTGACACAGACGTTGAGAAGATGAACTAGGAAGAATTCAAGGAAATTTTTTATGACAAGTTCTTCTCGGAGGCTACCCTAAGAAAGCTAGTGGAGGACTTTGCAAGACTCAATCAAAGAGATCTCACCTTGACTGAATACGAGAGGAAATGTACTGAGCTAGCCAAGTTCTCTCAAGAATTGATCTTGGAGGAGAAGATGGAGTCTAATAGGTTTACTTAGGGTCTCAAGATCGAGATCTGCAAAGTGATTTTGACTCTAAGCTTAAAACATATAGGGATCCTAGAGCATGAGCTCAACTTAGAACAAACGTTGAGAGGAAGAAACCTAGTAATGAAATAGAGAACCTAGAGGCCCAAAAAAAGAATAAGAGTGGTGGGAAGGCACCACAAACCTAGAAATATGAGCAAAATAATGATGAACTAAAAGAATATGCGAGGAAGTAGGGATTGTGCTATATGTGCAGGCAGAAGGGTCATGTAGCAAGAAACTGCCTAACCACACCCGCTCAGGCTCTTCAGCCTTAGAAAACTCTGGGTGGAGGTCAAAATAATCATTCTTAGGGCAGATAATAACAGAATTCCAACCAGGAACAAAATCAAGGTCGTGGGCAGAACTAGGCCAGAGTGTTTGCTGTTGAGGTTCAAGAAGATCAATACCTACCCTAGAGACCCTAGTATAACAATATTAGGAAATGTTAATTAGCCCATTATTTTTTTTTAAATTACTATATGTTAACATTTATGAATTTCGGCTTGAATAAGTTTTTGTACTTGAACATTTCCAATTAATAAAATTAATTTCCTTAAGAGCTTTTATGGCTATATTTTGAATGTTAAAAATAGAAAGAAAGTGTTAGTAATTTAAAGTAGCAATCCCAAGGCTTTCCGTGTGGTCAAGTCTACTAAGTCTGAGGCGAGATGCTAAAGAATTTTCAACCTTAAATGTAAATACCAGTTAACCAAAGACTTTAGGTTGGGTGTAACCTTGAATGACAAACAAGCCTACCTCTATAGCATGTGTTGCCAACCAGTTCTACTACATCAGATCAGGGAAGAACAAAGACAAGACAAGTGGCTCGTATGCACAATAGAAGAAGTTACGCAGACAAAATATACTGACCTTAGGTTAGATGCAGGGAACACCCTAAGGCTCGGAGAGAGGATCTGTGTACCTTAAAATGGGCAGAGTAAGCAAACCATACTGGATGAGGATCATCAGACAAAGTATATAGTACATCCAGGTGGGGATAAGATGTACCAGAACCTCAAAAAGACTTACTAGTGGAGATGAATGAAGAGGGACGTGGCTAAATATGTTGCCAAGTTCTTAACCTTTCAAATATTAGAAACCTTCTGGAATGTTACAACCACTCCCCATCCCTAAATGGAAGTGGGATAACATTGCATGGATTTTGTTAGTGGTTTGCTCAAGAATCAGAAAGGAGAGGATACTGTTTGTGTGATTATGGATCGTCTTACCAAAGTGGCTCACTTCTTGCCAATTAAATCCACATACCAAGTCAATAAGTTGGGAGAAATTTATGTGAAAGAAATTGTCAGGATTCATGGTGTGCCCAAGACTATTGTGTCTAATAGAGACTCTCACTTCAGATCACAGTTCTAGCAGAGTCTATAGAAGGAGATGGGTACTAAGCTCACCATGAGTACAACATTTCACCCTTAAACGAATGATCAGTCTGAAAGAGTTATTTAGATTTTAGAGGATATGTTGAGGTCTTGTATTTTAGACTTCAAGGGGGAATTGGAGCAAGTACTTACACTTGGTAGAGTTTGCCTATAACAATAGTTATCATGTGAGTATTAAGATGGCTCCATTTGGGGTTCTTTATGGAAGGTCCGACAGATCACCTACCTATCAGGCTGAACTCGAGGACCATGTATTAACTGGACTAGATTTGGTGAAATATGAATAACCAAGTCAAGTTAATATAGAGGAATCTGACTACAGCATAGAGTCATCAGAAAAGCTATGCAAACAAGAGGAAAAGACCACTAGAGTTCCAAGTTGGGAACAAGGTATTTTTGAGAATTAGTCCTCGGAAGGGCATCAAGAGGTTTAGATTCAAAGGGAAGTTATCTTTGAGGATTGTCCGACCCTTTGAAATACTTAGAAGAATAAGGGAATGTGCTTATGAGTTGGACCTACCAAACCAAATGACTTTAGCTCATAATGTATTCCATATATCCATTTTAAAAAAGTACGAACCTAACCCATCTCAAATCATCCACTGGGAGGAACTGAATATTCAAGATGATGCTACTTATGAGGAAACAATAGTCAAAATCCTCAACCATAGAGTACAAAGTCTACGAACAAAGGATATCCCATTACTAAAGGTACTATGGAAGTATCACAGGGTGGAAGAAACTACTTGAAAACTCGAAAGTAAATTGAAGACCAAGTATCCACACCTATTCACTAGAAATCCTTAGTTATATACGAATTTCGAGTAAAAATTTTTTCTAAGGAGGGTAGGTTGTAATACCTTGAAAACTCTATATTTAATTAAATGAAATTCAAGGTCAATTCAGTGAAATTGGGTGCAAAATGAAATCGAGCTCATTTTAGGGCTAATATTGGCAAGTTTTCGAAAGTCTTATTTGGTGACCTTTAGGGACCCAAAACAACTTGAAATAAAGTAAGGTGACATGAACCAACTAATTGGATAATATATCCAAAAATTAGAACAATTGGTCGAGGTTAAGGTTTTCATTTGCCAAACACCCTTCAAGGGGTCCAAATTAGAAATGACCCGAAACGAAACTGAATGACATGAACTAATAAAATGAATGACATATTCAAAAATCAGAACAATTACCCAAGATTTGGATTTTCATTTGCCTAGTGACCTTAGTGGGTCTTAAATAAGGAAAGTTTTTAAGGAAAATCACCTAGGTTCATGTGATTCCAAAACTATAGGATTTAAATCATAATTCCATATAAAGAATGAGATATTAATTTTTATTTGATCTTTGTGAACTCATGAAGTCGTGGCCACCCCCACTTGATTGTGTACACCTAAACCCACTTAAGCCAAAATGGACCCAACCACGTATATCTGTGTGTGCACACATGTGAGCAACCCCATTCAGATAATTTCTTGAAACCAAGATGAGCATACTTGACTATTATATGGTGTCCCTAAAATTTGATATTGTACACCCATGCTTGATGTCCAAAAAATAAGAAAATGGGAAAGTATTCCTTGTGTGTTTGTGCGATGATGCAACAACCCAACCCCCATGTTTCTTTGATTTGAGTGTTGGACCTAACCACCGTTCTTTTTGACAGTGGACTTAACCAATATGTGGGTTGGGTCCGTGCTACTTTACAAGTGACACAC
>JAJIYU010003315.1:0-27257 GCA_030144865.1 Tinospora cordifolia | reverse complement strand
TTGTTGGCACACACTACATTTCTGCACATACTCAGCTATATCTTTCTTCATCCCATGCCACCAAACTGTCCTCTTCATATCATGATACATTTTTGTAGACCCTGGATGAATAGTATACTGAGATCTGTGTGCCTTTTCAAGCAATGCTACTCTTAATTCCCTATCAATAGGTATCCATAACCTTCCTTGGTAACGCAACACACCATCAGAACCTCTCTGCCGGTCAACTCTATCTGCACTGTTTGCCCAAGTCTCATACATCATCAAATCAGGATCATGCTGCTGCATCTCTCTGATCTTCTGAATATGAGAGTCTATCAGCTGAATATGCATCTGAGCACAAATATCAACATGTGGCTCTCCAGAGAGAATACTCATCATAGTCACTCTCTCTAAAATTCGTCATTCTTGAGCCATTTGGAAAGCTACCATACTAGTCTCTTCTCGTTTTCGACTCAGTGCATCTGCTACAACATTGGCTTTCCCAGGATGATACTCCAAAGTGAAGTCATAATCCTTCAGGAATTCTAGCTATCTACGCTGCCTCATATTCAGCTCTTTCTGGTCAAATAAATACTTTAGACTCTTATGATAAGAATACAGTGTGAACCTTTCTCCATACAAATAATATTTCCACAATTTCAACACAAAACTACTGCTACCAACTCTAGATCATGCACAAGATAATTTTTCTCATGCAACTTTAGCTGTCTAGATGCATAAGCAATTACTTGACCTTTCTGTATCAATACACCACCCAAACCTATCAATGTTGCATCTGTATATATCACTAAGTCCTTCCCAAGCTGTGGAAGTACTAACACAGGAGCAGTAGTCAACTTCTTCTTTAACTCCATGAATACAACTTCACATGCTGAGGTCCACACAAATGGTACATTCTTCTGAGTCAACTTTGTGAGTGGAGCAACTAAGTTAGAAAAACCCTCTACAAACTTTCTATAATAGCTAGCTAGACCTAGAAAACTATGAATCTCAGTCACTGTGGTTGGTCTTGGCCAATTGATAATAGCCTCAACCTTAGCAGAATCAATAGAAATACCCTATGCACTTACTACATGACCCAAAGACTTCGCCTCGTTCAGCCAAAACTCACATTTGCTAAATTTAGCATACAATCTGTGTTCCCTTAAAGTCTTCAAGATCATATAGAGATGTTGCTCATGATCTTCTCGAGTCATGGAATATATGAGGATATCATCAATAAACACAATAATGAAATGATCAAGATATGGCTTAAATACCCTTTGCATTAAATTCATAAACATAGCAGGAGCATTAGTTAATCCAAAGGGCATCACAAGAAATTCATAATGACCATATCTAGTTCTGAAAGCAGTCTTTGATACATCTTCTTCTCGAATCCTTAACTGATGATACCCAGACTTCAAATTAATCTCAGAAAAGAACTTAGCACCATTCAACTGATCAAATAAATCATCAATGCGGTGCAAAGGATATTTATTCTTTATAGTTACCTTATTCAGCTGACGATAATCAATGCACAACTGTAAGCTTCCATCCTTCTTCTTTACAAACAATATAGGTGCGCCCCAAGGTGACATACTTGGGTTAATAAACCCTTTAGTCATTAGCTCATCAAGTTGCACTTTAAGTTCCTGCAACTCTTTTGGTGCCATTCGGTATGGACGAATGGAAATAAGCTTAGTATTAGGCATTAATTCAATAATGAAGTGTATCTCCCGCTTTCGTGGTAACCCCGACAAATCATCTGGAAACACGTTAAGATATTCACAAACTATGGGAATATCAACTAACAGGATGTCTTTTGCCTTTTTCACCATTGAACCAACACCAACCCACATTCCTACTTCTTCATCAGTAGCCATATGACCTCGAGTAGGAAGTTGTGAAAATTTCATACCCCTATACACAAATGAGGGTTGACCTGGTATCTGAAAGACTACTCTTTTAGAAAAACATCAACACATGCATGATAGGCCGCCAACCAATCCATGCCTATAATAACATCAAATTCTAAAAATTTCAAAACTCTAAGACACACAATCATTTCATGATTGTTATATTTCACCACACAATTTTCACACACCATATTTGGATATATTCTCTCCCCAGCTGCTGTGCTCAAAATTAGAGGTGTGCTAGTTCTAACAGCTGATAAATGCAGTCTGTCTACCATATGACTAGTAATAAAGGATAAAGTTGATCCAACATCTATCAAAACATACATAGGAGTGTCATAGATATTGATAATACCTTCAATGAGTTGTTTGCTAGAGTCAAGATCAGGCTCTGTTACTACTCTAGCCTGCTCACGTATCCCTGCAGTAGTTCCACCTCCCTGGACAGTAGAAGATCTCTGGGTGCAGATTGTGGACACTGATAGACTCCATGTCCTGGTATCCCACACCTATAGCAAACAAATGGTGGTCTACTTGATCTAGAAGCAGAAGATGCAACTTGAGACCCTGTACCTCCTGCTGCCATATCAGGTCTGTTCCTAGTTTACTGCTGTAGCCCCTTGGCTGTGGTACACCTCTCCCTGCCATATATGATGCTTGTGGCAGTGTAAGCCCTGTCACAACTGGAGCTGCAAATGCTTCCATTCTGTTACCCTGACCACTATATCTAGGCTTCTTATTAGGCGCGGGCCTTGTCTTTTGATAATATGGCCTCCCTGCTATAGTTGGACTCATCTGGCCTACTGGTGCACTTTGTGTGGTAGATGATGTTACTGTCATCCCTGTAGCAGCAGCTCTCCTCATCCTAGCATTAGCTTGGTAAGTTTCAAAATCCCCAGCCTGTTTGGTTGCTTGCTCGTAATTCTGTACCCCTGCTAACGCTAGCCCCTCACGGATGCAATTACAATACCCATCTTTAATTTGTTGCATCCGGAGCTCATCTGTAGCTACCATCTCAGGAGCAAATAAAGCTAATCTATTGAACTCTTGCTCATACTCCCTTGCTGTCATACTTTCCTGAGTGAGATGCATAAACTCATTTCTTTTCTTGTCCTTCTCACACCTAGGATAAAATTCTTCATAAAATAATTCTTTGAACTTAGTCCATGACTTAACCTCCACACCTCTAGTGGCGATGTCTCCACCAATCATCTGCTTTGTCAACCAACTTGAATATAGCCAGTTTCACCTTTTCTGCATCTGAAGCTTGCATGTCCTCAAAGATAGTTTCCATCCTATTCATCCACCTTTCTGTAGTTTCAAGATCAAGCCCTCTTGGAAACTCAATAGGACCCCTATGCTTGAAGGCCTTCATTACTTTCTCATACCTATCTTTCTCAGTATTAGGATCCACCGGTGCTTCCACCTCAGCCTAGACTTGAATAGGATCAACAACTAGTTCAGTTATACCTCTCACAGGAACACTAGCACTACTCTACTCCCCTTCTGCTGGCACATTCTGTGGAACTGGTCTGTTACCCTGCATCTATGCCAATAGAGTAGCAAACAGTGCCTGTTGCTGTTACTGTGAGGCAAATATAGCTTCCAATGTGTTATTCAACTTTTCATTACAATCCATGGCTGATCTTACTTGTTTTTCCCTTCAACACTGAAATTTACAAGCAAATAAAACTTCATCAAGATCAAATCCATGGTACTTGTCAACCTAGATTAACTATCAATATAAATACCCATATAAGCAAACATAACATCATATAAGACTTTTATCTTTTAAAGCTTTTAAAATTCTAAGCTCTAATACCAATATTGTTGCAACCCACTTTGTAAAAGTGACGTCACGACCGACACATAATACCATATACACTACATCTACGTATATAATACTATGTCAGCTTCTTATACTTAATACTACTTAATACTACTCAATATCTAAAATTTGTACTTATTACAAATAAATTCATCACCTAATAAACACATTTTATCAATCCACTAGTTCACAACAGATAATAGTAACCCATAAGCTATCTTCAATCAAAACTCATAGCTCATAATGTACAAAGTTTCACTCTTAACTAGTATAACCAAATCTAAATCCCTCTAATGATATTACATATACAGTGATAATCATAATTATACAAAAGTATAACCCACAACATAATTAAACCTACACACACAGTAGTGACTGAAGAGTCGACTACCCTTCTTGTGCCAGTTTCTTCCCTTTCTTATCTGTTCCTAAAATATTAAAGATAATAAGTGAGCTACAACATGCCCTATGAATAATCTTTATCAATGACATTTAGATGCATTTAACTAATCATACCAAAAATCAAATTAGATAAACATTTAAATTTATTATGCACATTTAAGCCATACATACATGCATTCAACATAATAACCATGGTAATTTCAATGCATCATTTAATACAAACACATGCACATCACATCCTTCAGAAGTAGAGTTAGTCTCACTTCTTGTCTCCCTAGATAATAGTAGATTGTACCTATAATTATCACCCCCTCCACAACCATTTTGAGGATTATCACATAGAGAAAGCTGACACCTCTCATGGCTCAGTCCCACATGGATTATCACATAAGAAGTATTATTCTCCAAGGCTCAGTCCATCGAAATAATACTGTATTTTAGATCTGCTCTTGCAAATCTAAAACACGTTGTCGTGTAAATACAGTTTATGAATTTCAAATCAAATGCAACAAATATCAATACAAGTAGCATGCTTACATTCAAATCATTTCCATATCTACAATGCCATATAAATAACCAAGATAAAGAAATACTCACAGATTTCCAACAGCTTAACTCGCAGGGCACGTATTTCAATTCCTACTATAACAACAAGTTTCTCCCAAATTTACTGTAAAATCCAGTAATATATAATCTATCATTTCACATATGTTATATATTTTCATTTGCATTAATTCTAATTTTATAAAAATCATAGTTTTGACATAATATCACCATTCATATAATGCCAAAAATAATCACCACTCGCCAAAATTACTGTCCAAACAATTTCCAATATCGACTTCCAAAATTTAGGTTCAAAGGTACCAAAATCAACCTATCACAAAAACAAGGTATATCCACAATCACAATTAATTTATTTTCATAAAGAATTTCTAATGTACTTATTTTTCATATTTAATCACATACGTATATTAGACAATATGTATGACTGCGCATTAGCTCGAATATTCTCAATAACCTTTAAAGTAAATTTTCTGCTCAAATTCCATATTTTTACAGTAGAAAATAAAATAAATAAGCTTATAAATCATATTTTTCTTTAATTTTTAAATTTTCATAAATAATCTCATTGATCAATCATTTACCAAAAATCCATTTGATATCCAAAATTCACAAATTTGGTGTCGATGGGTACGTATTTTCATTCTCTACATTTCTATAGGTTTCAATCAAAGTTGTATTTGAGTTTAACATACCCAAAAGCCTATCTAAAGGTTATAAAACTTTGAGTATTTATTTTAAAATCTACAGGGTAAACTAGTACAATCTAACCATATATCTAGGATCTACTTATCGCCAGAAGTGTTCTGGTATAATTTTTGTTGAGTTTTACTCACTGTAAAGAAATACTTAATTTTTGGGTACAACTATAAAACACCGTCTCATTAACTTTTACATACCCCATATATATATATATATCTCACTATTACATTAATGCATGTATCCCAACTTATCATTTCATTTCATTCATATATATGTTAACCAATTGTTTCATTTGTACCCCCATTATTCATGCTTATACCTTAATTGAAGTTAAGTAATTCAATTTAATTAATTTCTACACATTTATTTATTTCAATTAATTTATATATGTAATATATATTTTTAATACACGTATATAATTAACACGTACATATACACGTACTCCGTACACATACGTGTATGTATACTCATTTATTTCTATTTTAATTGATTTACGTGTCTAATTAAAATACGGAGTGCATCATTGCCATGTTCACTGAGTATGAACATATGAGCTATCTAGCTTGCCTAAAAATCAACAAACAAGAAGAAAAATTAAATGAATTGTAATGTTAAATCTTTAATGACAAAATTTACAATGTGAAATAAAAGAGATATATGTACCAAATAATGAAATTTCCTACAATTATAGGCCCGTTGTATTAGATTAATGACCTGTTTGTTACCGCCCTTGTTGAGACGATCATTTCGCACCCCCATAACAACCTCAAATGTTTTGTCTTGACGATCTATCAAAGTCATAGTATGATTTCTTGCCTTAGCTGCCCAATCTGACATCTTCTAAACTACATATTCTGTGTAAATATCCCTTCTATGGAGTGCTTTCTCAATTTCGTTTCCTCTTTTTTTGAACCATGCAACGGTTCTATAAAATGTCAACTGTGTCAATGCGGTAATATGATACATTCGCACACCTTTCAAGACACCATTAAAGCTTTCTACACATACAACAAAATAACAAGTTTCAAATATTTCTTATCAACAATTAAATAAATTATGTAAACATATTAAACAAAGCATATTATTACCAACTAACCAGCAATCTTTCACGTCATATAACCATATTGCACACCACCATCATGAGACATAATCCACTACTTTGGGTCTATTCGAGTAAACCATCTGGTGCAACCCTCTAGTTTGCTTTCGAGTGATGTCATAACCTCTACAAATTTGTGCGGTTGATGTTGTGAACCAACCTTTTTAATTAGTTTTCTCAACTCCTCATCGTGGACTTTGTCCTTGAAGTTACTAGCAACATAATGCAAACAAAATCTGTGATGTGCATTTGGCTTAGCCCAACCATTATTTGGGTCTTAAACGACAACTAGGATACCTACATAGCGATCAGTAATCAAGCAAATATTATCTCTATTTGTAACTTGATACAGGAGGACCCTAAGAAACCATGCCCAATTGTGAAAGCCAGGGGAAATATGTGACTAGCAGCAACAACACTCGTGGCAATAAGCATCATTTCATGAAATTTACCATATAAGTGTGTACCATCAATTTGTATAATGGGCCTACAATATTTAAATCCCTCAATTGATGCACCAAATGCCCAAAAACAATGATGAAAAACAACTAATCCCAGATTCTCAGGGTCATCTCCATAATGATGCAATCTTGCCATTGTGCGAGGGTTAGTTGCAATCAAGACATCTATCCATTTGGGAAGAACATTGTACGACTTATCCCAATCCCCAAATAATTTTTTAATTACGTTTATTTTTGGTAGCCACAACACTCTCATATAAAGAACATCATACTTGTACTTTTCTTTCACAAATATAAGTGCTCTTATCAAAACATTTTGATCTTGCTTTACAATGTTCAATATCTCTCAAAATATTAGTAATGAATCTAATTGTCTGTGTTCTTGAAACATTCGAGGAAACACACATGTATGTGTTCCTTCACACTTTGTAATCTCAAACATTTTTGTCCTCTAACGTTTAGCGGCCCTAACCCTCCACTGACATCTTATAGACCAAACATTAGGTTCAGAGTCAACCACAACATACTCATGTTGTTGTCTTATGCAACATCGCTTCATTATGTGCTACAAGTCATCTTTACTAGAAAATGTTAGCCCTTTGCAAAGGTCATGTGTCTCGTTCTAAGCCAAACTCACATTATTGTGGTCATCTGACATGGGTGTCAAAACTCGCATATTAAGTTCCATAAAGCTTGGAGATGGAGCCTCATATCTTGACATGGTATGTTGGGGTGTATCGTTTTGACGATGCAATGGAGTGTCTTGTGATTCATCGTCCTCCATGCTTAACCCAAAGTAATCGTCATCTGATAACGCTGGTTGGTTCATGGACCCATCTTGATCTATCATCCTCATTAATGTATACCCAAAATAAACATGATTAGATCTATCTACCGCTTCATTATTATCACTATTACCTTTTGAATCAACACTGCTTTCTCCATGGTAATCGTCATCGTTATCATTATCACCATCGTCATCGAAATCACAACGACCATCATGTAAACATGTCACAGGAGCAATAAGTGACATTGTACTTAGACCAACATCCTCTGATGACCTTGGTGCATTAGACACAACATAGTTTTCATGCCTTGAAAGATCATCTGCATGGCCCTTAAATGGAAATCCACCGATAACATCAACATAAATCTCTATATTATTAGGCAGTGACATCTCTCACAACATAACAAATATATGTCTTAAACTTTCATCATTTGTGATTGAAAAACTTGTAAAGTTTATAGTTCCAACACCATAAACCAAAGGATATCTATATGTCATGCTGATTCTTGCTCCATCAGATATTTGTAGTGCATTACGAATGGTTCCTTCAAACTCTTCAAATCCAACATCAAATAAGACTCTTGTAATGCTAGCTGGCATACGATCATACGATACACCTTAGATGTTGGATACTACTTTTCCACTAGTATAACATAACACTAAAATGAATCTATCTTCCATCTACGTTCACATGCACAATTACTACAATAAATTAAAAAACAATATCATAAAAAATTGACAGCATGAGATGACAATCACCACAATGCATTTTTATAGGTTCAAGGCAAACCTATTTGTAGGTGTGAAATCAAACCATGACAATGTTCTTTTATAGGTGGAAGCAAACTTATTCTTTTACGAGCGTTCAAGCAAACTTATTCTTTTATGAGCTAAGGATGAACTTACAAATCCTTCGTAAGATAAGGGGTGAAACTCAAGTCACATGATTCAAAACTTTTTCTTGTTTCGTCCTAATTTCAGTTTGTACATGTTTGGATTCTTTCATCATTTTTTTTCTAAGGTAATGTTTCCTTACAATGTGAGGTGCTAAGTCTTTTGTTTTCTTAATGCTCTTTGAAAATTAGGTCTCTTTCACTTTTAGTTAGTAATTTAATTGTACATTAGTTTCCTTATATTTCATGATTGTATTAGAGACTAATTTTGTATCGCCCCCTTAATATTATATAAACCATTATTTGAATTATATGATATGAGTTTCACTAAGGAGTTATATGTGAGAATTTGCAAGTGATTGTAAAAACATTCTTATATATATCGTAACCTGTTTATATCTATTAATACTTAACTTTTAGAGGTTGTTTAATACGTAGAATTAAATGAGGTTAAAATTATAAATTATCATATTCTTATATTTCTGTTCTAAAGAGATGAGATTAACATTAATAATGTACTCCTGCCAACTTATCCTATTATTATTATGTGATAAAATAATTCACATAAACTTATGAAATTATTTTATCTAATTTTCATTTTATTTTATCCTCCTTTTATTTAATTTAATTTCATTCTATTCTATAAGAATAATTATATCATATTTAAATAGTTATTTATAAAATAATTATTAGTCATTTTTATATTTTAAATAATTTAAAATTATTTATAATCTTTAATATTAAAATTAATTTTTAATAACATATTAAATTTATCAATTGACTATGAAATCATTTAAGTTGGGTTATAATAAATAGTATTAAAATTTTGAGAAATATTTTTCATAAGTTATAATAAATATAATTAAAAAATATTTTTTAACAATCATTTTTATATAATTATTTTTCTTAAAATATAATTTAGTGAGGTTAACAGTTTAGGTACGTATAGGTGATGGATATTATATTACTTTTGACCCATCACTACTCATAATAGCTTCTCAAGGTTAATTTTACATCAGAGTTTGGCTTTGCTTGGGCTTTGGTTTGAATTGCATATCTTAAAAGTTTTACATCTTTTTCAAAGACGATAAGTCATTAGTGTAAATTCTAATATGGTGTTGCAATTTGTAAACTCAGATCATCTCGCAAACTCAGATCTAGGGTTGGATAATAAAGTTCTTCTCCAAATGTTACCTCTACAGCTATGACGACAACTAACAGTAAAGTTGTAACACCCAAATTTTCAACCGGACTTCTGTTCACATGTTGTCTTAGTGTGGATTGTCACTCGTTGAAAATCGAGATGCTACTTGAAAATTTTGTTTTGTCAAAATCTTTTTCTTTAAAATTAAGCTCATAAGATTTTCTTTTCAAGTCAAAGTCTAGATAGATATTCTATACAAAATAGAAGATCAAAATAGAGTTCTCTATACATTCACCAGATTTCTCAATACAAATTATAAATAATGCAGCGAAATTACTTTAAAAACCAATATTAAAAGAGAAATGTTAAACATATAAAATTGTTCTCAAAACTACTCAACTGAATTTAAAATCAAATAAATATATGAAAATTATTTCAGAAAAATTAAACAAAATACTACTTTCAATACCACCTATCCCGGACTACCTCCCCAATGAGGTGTCCCATTTGAGTGTAAGTTTTCTGACATAGACTGTTGTGTACTATGCCCATTATTCCTGAAAAATAGAATGGGAGTGAGCTCGAAAGCCTAGTGGATCGTTTCTACACACACATGCATTATACAGACCCAATCCAAAACATTACAAAAACACTTTCAAACATTAGGTGTTTCAAACATTCATTTATTTAAGTTACATTCTAAGATCGGAAGAGGGTTGAGATGCCTCTCAGTATTTCCTGTGATCCAATTTAATCGTAATCATAGAGGCCTCAGGAACTGGTACCATCTAAAATCAGTCATATCTCAGTATCACAATTTAAGAGAGAGTACTTATCGTGACTCGTACCGTCTCCCAAAGACTTCGAGCTGTCACAGGCAACTCCAGGTGGGAATACCTATGATCCGCCTTGCGGCTCGACAATCGCACCGGTACGTGGATTCTTAATAAACTATCATCTTATTTTTGTTTTACAAACAATCTCAAACACATCAAGCACCACACTATACACTAGAAAAATAGTTCAAACTATGCATGCAAGTTAACATGATAAGATGCATGAGTAAACAATAAGATCTAGACGCATATGTTCTTAGTCATGCGTGCCATATTTGAATAAATCCAAATGCAAGATCATATCATGAGCTAATTACGCATGGATTAAAGCAATTCATCATATATTCCACATCATTCACATAAGCCAAACAATATCAATCAAATTCCTAATAAAATTCTAAGAACCTAGAACTATTCAATTAAATGCTTTGAATCTTAAATCCATATAATACATATGAGCAAGAAAGTCACGCCCACCTAATTTCGAAGATCTTCAGGGCTCCCTTACTTTCCTTCGAAATCCTCGATACGCTAAAATATATAAATCTGAAATTTAACACTTAATAGAATTACTCTTAAGCTTAAATAATTTCTAAATAATTATGAAGTTCAAACATTACTTTCAACTAATTTAAGATTATTCAAAAATTCTAAAATTTTATATATTCTAATTAAAATAATTTCTAAGTCTTCTAAATTTTCCTTAATTTGAATTTAAAACTTTAGTAATTTACTTCCAAGCCTTTTTCATAATATTAAGTTTCTAAGAATTGAATCTTCACAAATTTAAATAATTTATTAATATCGTAATTAATTTAATTATGAACAAAATAAGACTCTAAATATTAGAAGTTTAATTTCAGGACTTAAAATTCATGTTTTTCTTGTACAAGATTTTAAACTTCTAAGGTTTATTATTATTTATTTATTTATTATTATTTTTTAACTAATTTAAATTATTAAATTGTAAACTTATCCTAATTTAAAAGATTAATTAATTTAATTTTTATTAATTTAATTAATCCTCATTTTCAATATTTGATAAATAATCTAAAATTAAATTTATTTAATTTGAATTATTATATAAATTTTCTAAACTAGTTTTCACAATTAATTTATTAAATTTCTATTTGCCTCTAATCTCTAAATTTCTAATTTCATTTTATTTTCATATCTAAAATTATTTAAAATAATTTCATACTATCTAAAATTTAACTTCCAAATTTTACTTCGCGTCATCTTCTTTGCACGAACGACGCCAACGACGAACTCTTTGTTGTACGTCGTTCACTCGTTCTTTACATAGCCAAAAATCAAATATCCTTACTCCATCAATCTCATCACGTTCATCATAAGAATCTAAAATCCATAACCACAGCCAGGAAGCACCAATACGCCCCAATTTCCAGATTACACACACACACAAAGAAAGGTTTATTCATCATTCTTCATCCTCCAAACCAACACCTTCCTTCACAATTAAGTACAACAAAGTACTCCACCAATTTGTCTCCAAATCATAGTCAAATAGCAGCAAAACCCTCCAACTAAATTTTTCCTCAAATCACAATCAAGTAGTAGTATAAACCTAAATCACTTTCTTTGTTATTCATCCAAATCATGTTCTTCTTTGTGCAAAGCAGACAGCAAGGTCTGAAATTGTTGTTCATCATCATGGACTCCGAAACCAGGTTTCTTGTTCTTCATTCATGTACCCAGTAGCTGTGACACTCGAAACCCATACTACAGTTGGTTGTTCATCCTTCTTCTTCGTCCAACTAACAACATCAATCCTCTGTTTTCATGCCCCAAAACTCAAAATCTCCAAATCACAAACCAGAAATCACGGTCCAAGAACCAGGAATTTTCTGGTTCTTTGCGTTCTGCTTCATTCACGTACAGACCAAAAGCAACAACGCCACGGACTAGAAATCAAACAACCCCCTAACTCAGAATTTAAGAATCAATCACAGCCAACTTGTTTGCACACCAAGATTTTCCAGCTCCTAATCTTCCTCTGTTCTTGTTTCATGGCAACTTCCTCTTCATTCTTCTTCCGAATGATCAACCACAGCAGCACAGCTTCTTCATTCCTTGTTTTTGTTTCTCCATGGCCCACCGAGCACAACACAAAAATCAAATCTTGAGTTCATCTCAAACGCCCCAAAATCCCAATCCAATCACACCAAAATCCCTTCTCCTCTGTTCGTGCAACCATACCAAGAACAGTAGCAGAACCATTTCTAATTTCATTTTTCTCCTTCATCTACAACGCCCAATAGCAGCAGCAACAACGACAATAGAGCACCGTTGCTCTGTTTCCCTTCCTTCCCTCTGTTCGTTGCACCAACATACACCAGCAGCTTCATCCCTTCCTTCTTCTGTTTTTTCGATCGCCTCCTTCAGATAATGTTCTGACAGAGCTTCTTCTCTCATTTGTTTCCAATGGTCGGCTCACCCATTTGAATCACTGAAATCATCTTGAAAGTCTGATTTTCATCGCCCAACACCATTTCCTGTATCTTCTGGAATCATCATCCCCCGGCATCGAAACCAGATTTTTTCTGGTTTCGAACACCGCTTCCTTTTTTTCTTTCTTTTTTTTTTTTTTTTCAGTTCGATCAAGATCTAGAAAATGCTTTAATTTGCTTAAATTTCTTTTTTTAATTATTTTCTTTGTTTAAAACTTAATATAAACCCATGCAAATTTATTATTCATAGGCCAATGCTACTTTGTTTAAAACTTTAGTATATACTTAATTTATTAACCAGGTCCAAAATTTAATTTAATTCACTTAAAATTTTAGTTGGTTAATCACTTTATTTGTTTAAACTTTATTATAAGCATCAATATGTAACAATAATACAATCCTTAATCATTTAATCACTTTAACTCTCTTATCATGTGTGTAATTATTATTTTAGTTTTTCATTTTTATCTTATTTTATCTTATTCATTTTAATTTTTATTTCAATTTTATTTGCAACAAAAATTCCGTCAACCATGAAAACTATGATATTAAATCTCATTCACCATAATCTTAGATGTGTATAAAATAAGATAATCTAAACCACTAACATTTTATTCGACTAAGATTTCGATCAATCGTCCTCGAATATACATATTTTAAAACTATTATCTCTTTTATTTTTTCTTATTTTATAATCTCATAGTTCCATAAAATAATGTCTTACCTTATATTAACTCGTGACGTGACGAGCTCACGAAATTATGGGGTGTTACAAAAGCTAGGGCACCAATTTCTTACTGCGTTAGTGCGATTGAGTTGGAGTTTTTTTTCTCACTACAATATAGGGTTTTTAATGCAATAGGAAAAGGTGAAATGTGGTTTTAATTGTGGTTTAAGTGGAGGCATTTTTTTTTAAAAAAAAGCCTTCATATGTGACAAATAAAAAATGCAAAAATGTAAGGTGAACGCATGCGTGGCCAAATACTATTGAAAGTTGGGTATATTTTGTATAATTTTGGTGAGTTAGATATTTTAAAAATAATTTATTTATTTAGTATTATTTAAAAAAACCCATATTTTAGAGCCTCAAAATATGTTCAAGTCTCTTTAAATATAATAAAATCACACTTTCTATGGTCCAATTTTGGAGGTCTCTATAGACATGTACATATATATAATATAGTCTAATATATCTATTTAAATAGAATATAATATACTATATTTAATTGTTAATACTAGTATATTTATTTAAGTATAATTTTTTTTATACATAATAAATATAGCCTCTTCAAAAAATATATTTGAGGACCCATATACACATAATATATATATATATATATATATATGTCAAGACCTCTTACCAACTTCAAGGATCACTCGGTCAGCACTGCAACCCAACAAGTAATTTTTACACCTCAATTTATTAAATTACAATTAAGTCTTTCTCACTTAAAATGGGATTGAAATAAAAATAGTTATTTATTCAACAATTAAAATAGCATATTTGTTGATGAGAGTACATTCAGCAAGTTGAATATATCGAAGTAACAAAGTATAATAGGTCGACATACAAAATGACAAATTGTACACAACAAATACCAAAAAAAAAGAATAAAAAACATATACACACACACACAATAGAGGACAGGTCAACTCAAGTGCCTATGATCATCTTTCTTTTTTGCTAATCCTGAGGTTCCTGAAAAATTGAGTAGTCGGTTTAGTTCAACGCATTTTGTGAAGAAGAGTATGCATTAACAATATATACTCAAAACATGTATGCATGCAGATGTCAAAATGTCAATAAGTTTGGTAGCCATAATAGTATAATATTGCATTAAAACCAAAAATCATACAAACATTTCATACATCATAAATATAATCCTCAATATCATGTATGTAACAATCACAACCAACCATACTTAACAGATTTGAATATCCTAAAAGTCTATGACACAAATTAGTAAACCCAGGACACTCTTACAAATTTGAAGCTTAATAACTCTACTTAATAGATTCATGATACCTTAAAAGTCTGCAACACAAGTCAGCGTAGTGCAGCCTTGCAAATCTAGAGCTCAATATTTGCTCACGGGTCCATGCAAAACCTCGCAAACTTACAAAATTTTTACACATTCAATAACATGATTTCCAATAAAGCAATACCAAAGTCATCATTTTGTAAAATTAGACATAACATAAAGCAATTCAACATAATTTTAATACAAACATATAAAGAAACTGCAAAACCTACTTATAGTATTTAAAATTCAAGAAGTTTTACAAAATTAGCAATTATCTTGTGAAACATCATCATAATTTTAGTATTTCGATTATTTTCCTAAATATTATCTGATTAAGCCCTACTTTTCTTAATCAAAATGGTCATATTTTTCTTATCCTAGTTCCCTTAGAGTTCATCAATGACTCAAAGGGTCCGAAATCACATAAAATCATAAATTTTCACATAAAATAATAAATATTATACTTCTATACCCTGTTTTCGAAGGCAAAATTATCATATTCTTTGGTATTTTTGGATTATTTAAGAATGTTTGATCGAAATCTAGGTCAAAAGTGTGTAAAATGACAAGTTTTCACATCAAATCACATTTTTCTTAGCTTAGTGGTGTAAAATGATGATATAGGCATAGTTTTCGGGTGTCTTTTCACCACTTTTCATCATATTTTGGACTCATTCTTCCTTTGAATCACAAGTCATATTCAATCAACAAATTTCATAGAAAATTATCATATCATTGTTACAATCCTACCCAATAACTCAAGGTAAAACAATTTTAGATTTATACACGTGTAGCCTAAGCAGCTAGCTTAATTTGAGTTCTCTATTCTCTCTCGTCAAACATTTGTTTCTCAAGCTTCTTGAGGCATTCTATTTTCTTCACTTTTTATTTTCAAACTCCAATAGGATTGCATGACCCTTACTCTCATTTTCTCTCCATGAGCAACATAAAAATGGTGCAAAACTTGATGCAATAATAAGAAGTGAAGAGTTGTATTTATAACAACGCTGTCTGGCTTTAGTGTGACAAGTGTCTCACTTCTCAACATTTGGTGGCCACATGGGGTAGGTTACAACATCGTCTGTCATTTCATACCTTTGGCTGGCTGAGATTTGACATGTAGATGTTCAACTACTCCTCCAAAGTGGCTACCACCGCCACATTCATCTCATTGCATTGTTGGAAGAAAGGTAGTAACATAAAATCATGAAGCCACAATGAAATGGGGACTTTTTTTTGAAATAATATAAAATAAATAAATTATTTTTAAAATACCCAATTAATAAAAGTTATACACAATCTACCCAACTTTCAACAGTGCATTGCCACATGTGTGTCCACGTGGCGGATTTAGATTTTTGTCATGTCCACGTATAAAGTCGTCTTTTAAAAAGACGCCTTTAGTGTAAATGAAATTTACACTGAAGTCGTCTTTTGGAAGTGATCCCATGAGAAAACCCCTTCCGGATTGCTTGTAGTGAGCAGACACAGGTTTGAGGTTAAAGAGTTATGATCAAAAAGTTAAAAAAGAAGTGACGCATCTAAATTTTGATTTGGGGGTCGAAAAATAATTTCGTCACTTTTGGGTGTTTATAGGAGACAATTAAAACCTGCTAGAAGTGGTCCCGCGAGAAAATCCCTCTCAGATTGCCTGCAATGAGTAGACATAGGTTTGAGCTTAAAGAGTTATGATCGAAAAGTTGAAAAATAAGTGACGCACCCAAATTTCGATCCAGGGGTCAAAAAATTATTCCGTCACTTCTGAGTGTTCGTGGGAGGCAATTAAAAGCTACTGGAAGTAGTCCCGCGAGAAAACCCCTCCTAAATTGCCCACAAACATGTTAAATGGGGTCATTTACGCTGAAGGCATCTTTTTAAAAGACGACTTCAGTGCAAATCCCATTTACACTGAAGTCGTCTTTTCAAAAGACGCCTTCAGGGTAAATGAAGGCATCTTTTCAAAAGACGACTTCAGTGTAAATTTTATTTACACTAAAGACATCTTTTCAAAAGACAACTTCATATGTAGACATGACAAAAATCTAAATTCGCCACGAGGACGCAAATGTTGCAATGCACTGTTGAAAGTTGGGTAGATTGTGTATAACTTTTAGCAGTTAGGTATTTTAAAAATACTTTATTCATTTTACATTATTTAAAAAAAGTCCCAATGAAATGTGTGCGTCCATTCATTGTTTTAGGATCTCAACCTCACCAAGCAAAACTGATCTTTTTACCTATTGTTGGGGAGATTATGAGATCTGCCTGTAGCATGCTACATGGTGCAACCGGATCACTATCTATTTTTGGATAGTTTTCCTTTTATAATTTCTCATTTTTGTGCCTATTTTCTCCATAAATTTCAAATATACCCAATTTTTAAATATTTTTCTAAATTTAAGCACTTTCCCAAAAATAAAAAAATTTCACTCCAAAAAATTTATATTGTTCCCAATGAGTCACAATTTTTCTTCCAAAATTAAGTATTTTCTTAAAAATTTATACTTTGTCCCAAAAATCATATTTCAAGTATTCTTTCCACCAAAAATCTAATATTTATAAAAAAAATCTTGAAAATAAAATGATGGGGTCTGTAAGTTATATTCATAATATATATAGTATAATACACATGGTATATAAAAATAACAAAAATATTTTTTAGATATTAATTTAACTAATTTATATATTTTTTAATTAAATTATTAAGCATCAAGTTTTGTACCAAAATATTTATGTAGATTAATTAATTATTTTTTTATTATCACTTTACCTCATTTTATAACTTGTTAATTTAATTATTGTTGTACTTATTTTGTTGTCCTATTAAGCTTAGGATTTTTCCCTGATCAATGTTATCTACTAATTACATAGTTTTTTATTTTTATTTTTAATTAATTTTATATTATAATTTAATTATTTATTTTTATCTTATATCACAACAACTAACTATTTTTGTTTGTTAAGTTCTTTTTGCTAATTTAAATTTTATTTAAGCAAAATAAATTTCTTAACTAATACCTAGTGAAAATTGTTAAAATTGTAAACTTATTTGTTTCTTATATTTTTTACTATTTGATAGTTGTGTGAAATTTAAAAATATATACTAAAAATATGTTGGGACCCCTTCCCTAGGATGAAGGGCGAATCGACTAGCATAGTATCCCAACAAACCCGCTCGCAAGCCAAGCTTGCCAAGACACTGTTAAGTCTCAACATACAATATCACATCACACACTTTTAGAGTAATCATAAGGAATGCAGAAGAAATTTAATGCACGAACACCAATAAGAACTTGATATTTCCAAAGTGGGTCATTACAATATGTGTAGCAATGGGAGTGACTATCCGTTATATACAGGCTTTCCTAACTCCTATACATGGTTCTAACCCTCTCAAAATACAAAACAAAAAGAAATACGAAAAAAACCTACCAATAAGAGTAAGAGAATGTAGTTCTACGTGATAACTACTCCCTTGCCCTTATCCGCTGCTGAAGAACCTGAAAAAGTTAGAGTAGTGAGCCTAATTGTCCACGGCGGCTCAGTGAGTAATGCAGTCTAATTCAAACTTAAAACAAGTATTGCACAATTAAAAACATGTGTCATGGATGCATGAGCAATAGCATTATGCAAGTGAATGCAACAGTAAATATAATTTAAATTCATAATGCAGTCGTTCACCTTCATTAAAAATAGTTTTAATAATGCAAAAAACATATAAATCTACTCGAGCGGGAGAAACTCGGCGGTTAGGTGTATAGGTGACGACCCAATTAGGACTTATTGCCATTGCCTTATTGTGACGACCTGATTGGGACTTATTGTCATTGCCTCATTGTGATGACCCGATTAGGACTTATTGTCGTCGCCTTCAATCGTAAGTCCACAGAACCCCCCCCTCTCAGTGGACACTCTGTGCTAGGTGGTCACTCCATCAATTGTGGGTCCACAAAACCCCCTCAACGGGCACTCTGTGCTAGGTGGTCACTCGATGCTCTAGGGTAGCCCAATTAATAAACGAGCGAGTTGCAGACAATTAGGCATACCGTGACGACCCGATTAGGACTTATTGCTGTTGCCATCATTGTAGGCCCATAGAACCCCTCAACAGGCACTCTGTGCTAGGTGGTCACTATCAGGGTTACAACTCGCCCTAATTGCTTTACTGCATCCAATACCCTAACCCGCTCCCGAACCTCAACATTCGGTGCACTTCTCATTTAAAACTCATTCAAACGATGCAAGTTCATCACAATATGTAACACCTTTTTCATAATGCACAGAATAACAAGTTCTAAGAAATGAGTTAGAAAACACTACTCACAGGGATGCTCCGCTCCCAGCGCTCCTCTCACCACTGGTTGCGTCCCGTTAGTATTGGGTCCTGTGAAATCGACGCAACTTCTTATCATTAATATGAGACTTGGCTTACTCTAATTCTATATCATTGGTTAATCAATTATTTGACCTAGTCAAGAATAGTTCACATACGTTCATTCCTTTGCCTTAGTTACTAAGTCCATTTGATTGACCTCGGTCAATCTTGGTCAACCCTAGTAAACTTATCATTTTCTGACCTAGCTGGTTAACAGAGTCACACAGGGTCAATTCTGGTCCTTATGGGGTAAATTGGGCCAAAAGGGTCAATATTCCCAATTCCCATTACTTAGGCACAAACCTTAGCCTATGACCCTATCTGCGCAACCATTTTTTTGATTTTTCTGCGAGCAATCCGTTAATCAGATTTATGCCAAACCTCACAAAATTATTCTAGACTTCCCAAAGTTTTCCCAGAATTTTAAATTATAATTTTTGGACCTCATTTACTAAGGTTTCTAAGCATGATAACAGAAACTGCACAGATTCTGTATCCCCTGTGACAGGCAGTGACTGTTTGCCTTAGTTTACCTAGCTACACACATCAAAATGTCCTGAAATTTCGTAGGCTACTTCTAGATATATCTAAGGGTCTCTCCGCCAAATTTCAGCTCAATCTATTATGGTTTGGTCAGTCAATTTTATCTTAGAAATTTCGGCCAGATTGTAGGAAATTTCTGGGTTCATGGATTCCACTATCTTCTAGTATTCTTTTCCCTCGTTCAATCACCATTCTATGGGTTGTTCCTTGAGTCCATTTATAGTTTACAGGTCATAACACATCCACTAATTACAACCACTTTGAATCAGTAGCATGCAACATAAAAAACATGTCTATCATTCCATCAATATTCTTCTATATTCTAAAGAACACAAGGAATTTGCTCTAGTACCCTACAATCATGACATATTTGCATGTATTAACAAGACACATTCATAAGGGTTCAAGGTCAAGTCTTTATACCTTTCTGGAACCTCTACTGTGGGGTCTACAATGCCTCTGGTTCTAGCCCAAAAGGGTGTCTTGAAGTGTCCCAAATATAGCTCTTGTTCTGGTCTCAACCTCTTTCTGTCGGCACTGTTGCAACAGTAAGTCGCACAGTGAATTTCAGAGACTCACAAGACGTATTAAACGTTCTAATATGCAATTTCTACCACTTGGACACTTGAATACACTTCATGAGAGGTAAAATGAAGGATTTCACTTGAGGGACAAGTTTGGATTGGTCCTGGTATGAGCTTTCCCAAGGTTGCTCTTATTGTTTCTATTACACAGTTGTACCAGTGAGTAAGCAACCAGCTTCAAGGGTCCTAAAATCATGCATAAGGCCCTATTTTTCACTCTCTAACTCTTGAAGATCAAAGTACATACAAAAATGAGGGGAATGAACTATTTTATGTTCAAAAAGGAATTGAAAATGGCCAAGGTCCAAGGCTTCAAAAGTGGTTCTAGCACACACTTTCTGATTTTTCTGGTTTTAAGTAGTGTGGACAACCCTCTTCTTGATGATTTTTGCTTCAGACAGCTCCAAGACTAGGCAAACTACTTGTACGACCTTGTAGGTGGTGGTACAAGCTTCAAATCAAGCTATAGTTTGCAAGATTTTGTGGAGAATTGAAGAAGTTCTGAGCTTGGAAAGTTTGTTATAGAATCTGAAAATTTTGGAGTTTGAGCTCAAGAATATCTTTTTGTTGCATGAGGATGCTTGCTTGGCAAGGGTGTGGATGACATGTGGCATCCAGGTGACACTTAACATCACATGCTGGATGCCTAGTTGGCAGCCTGGATTGGCCACAATGGAGGCCATGAAGTGATGGCCAAAACCATGGATTCAACTACCATGGGTTCCCATAGTTTAGTGGCTGAAAAAATGCCAAAAATCCTCAAAAATTCGCTGAAATTTGCCAAAAATATTGCATTTTAGCGCACAAAAACACACAAAAGGGGGGCCTATTTGGTGGACTGGGCGCATGGGCCGACCCATGTTGAGCCCTCAAGGCATGGAGGCTCAAGCCCGCGCACACCTGCGCGTTCGGCCCGTGCGCCGGCCCGAACCAAATTTTTTTTTTGTGTATTTTCTGTTTTTCCTTTTCTTTTATTACATATATACACCAATATATATATGTATTATATACCAAAATTTTACATTTTTTCTAAATTATTAAAAATTGTCTAATTCATCATTTTTCATCAAAATACTACTATTATACACCATTTCGTCATTTATTTAATTATTTTCTTCAAAAATTGTATAATTTTCTCAAAAATCATATTTTTCACCAAAAATTTTCTTTAGCATTCTAAAAATCCGATAATTGCTCCAAAAATTCATAAATTAATCCTATAATTTATTTTCCTCAAGAAAACACATTTTCTTAATATTTTTATGTGTTTTCTCCTTAAAATTGCATTTTCTCGAATTATTTCCTTTTTCTTTAACAATTTATCCGAAATTGAGAAAAATTGAGAAAAATTTTGTATTTTCTCATTAAAATTCTAGAAAATACACGGAGTACATAAATGTCGAATCCGTCAATCCGATGTCAAAAATGTGGGTCGTCACAAAATATTTATAAAAAATATATTATTATTTTCATATACAAAAATCCCTAATTTAAAATGACGGATCCATTATTTATATTTCATCTCAGGCCCTAAATAGTTAGAGTAGGCGTTGCGTTTTGTAATGCCTCATATTTATACCATGAGTTGCATATATTGCTTCAATCAATGATAACATCTACCACTGATAAGAATGAGTGATAATATCACAAAGATGGAAAAAAATGGACGATTGCCCTGAAGGTCATGTTCAACAAGCTTAGTGGTATATACGAACAAAAGGTTTTTCTTCAAACAGAAAAGTCCTAATCTACATTATTTTTCTGACATTTTAAGAGGGAATTATTTGGAAAGAAAAGCTGCGTGTAATTTGGAATTCAAAAACAGAAAACTATGAGAAAACGACTTCTGTTCTAAAACATGTTTTCTTATATATATATATATATCATGAGTTGTTCGACATATTTTATTTGTTATATCATGGCCCAACGATCAAATATTGAGCGGTAAGTATCTTGTGATGGACCCTACCATTATTTCAAATCATTATTTACACAATATATTGTTAATGTGAGTTTTTCTTGTTTTCTATTGTGCTTTATTTAGTTATTTGTTCTGCTTCAAATATGTTAAATACTATAAATTCCACCGATATAGTTAATAGCATCAACTACGAAGCAGAACAAGAAAACATCTTAAATATTGTCGAAGTCATGAACCTAGACCTTGGGCTCACACTTAATCAACCTACTCATCTTACTAATAAAAATACCTCAAATGAGAAAAAAAGATTAAAAAAGTATAAGTGATCAAATCGCATAAGTTTAATAATTATGAAGCATGTTATTCTAATAACTTTACGAGACACTATGTCTAATATGGTTATTACCACTATTGGTTTCCTTTCAAACCTGAAGAAGGTTTGTTTAAAATGAAAAGGTCAAAACAAATACAGTTTTGACAAGCCTCATCTCAATGCAGTACAGAAAAAAAATGAAACATTAGGAGTACACTACGACAATGTCACATATTGCTTCAAAGCTCAAGACACTCACTGTAGAATATCAAGGAGTATATTATAAAAATGTCATATATTACTTCAAAAAACTCAAAGATACTCAATTTAGCATTGTCACCACAGCTATCGAGTGTGCATAATATATTTTATGTTTCTATATTGAGGAAATATTACCACGTTTTTTTCGCATATTATTGATTAGAGGCACATTAAGTTGCAAGAGGACTATACATACGATGAGATGCCCGTGGCCAACATCAATCGAGCTATGTGGAAGTTCTGCAATAAGGAGATACCGATGATATGAGTGCGCTGCTAATTCCATGGTCCTGAATAGGATACATGGAAGAGAGAAGATTTCATGATTCGACATTATCCCGAGTTGATGAGTATTGCTCCATGACTTGTATTATCTACATCATTTGTAAACTTCGAGGACGAAATTTTTTTTATAAAGGGGGTAGACTATGACGACCCATATTTTTGAGACACGAAAATGATAGGTTCAATATATGTATTCACATGTATTTTTTTAAATTTTAATGAAAATAAATAATTTCTTTTAATTTTCTTTAATTTTACTCATTTAATTGCAAAAAATTAGATTAATTGAGAAATATAATTTTTGGGAAGAAAATACATTAATTATTGAGAAAGTTTAATTATTAGGGAAAAATATGATTTTTGGAGTAATTATTAAATTTTTAGGAAGAAAAAATATATAAATATTAAAATTTGAGGTATATTTGAAAATTTTGAAGGAAAAGATGGACAAAAGAGTAAATTTACAAAAAAATAAAATAAAATAATACAAATAAATTGAGAATGGAAAACAAAAAAGGGAGTTTTTGGATTTCTGGCCCCCAATGCGCACAGGTCGTGAGGCCCATTCGGGCAAAAAAATGCACGGTGTTCTCGGCTCGTGTGGGTCACGAAAAATTGCACGAGCTACCTAGCTCATGAGGGCTGAACTCGGCACATGGGCCGACCCACACATTTGGCGGCCCACGTGCCATTCTTCTTCTTCTTCCTCTCTTTTTCCTCTTTTCTCCCCTATTTCCAGCAAAATTAGCAACCAATAAACCATGGACGCCCCTATTTTTAAGCTATGGTTTGGCCATCTGATAGGTCTGCCAACCAGAGTTCTGCCCTTGGCCATCAGGGCACCTTGCATGGCAACCCATGAGCCCCGTGGATGGCCACATGGCAAGCTATTTGTCCATGCAAGGGTGCTCCAACATGCAACATGTTGGGGCCCCTTCCCCAGGACTAAGGGCGGCCCAACTGGCACAGTGGCCCGACGAACTCACTCACCATGTCAAGTTCACCCAACCACTGTTAAGCCTCTCCAACCTCATCAATAAGTGATATCATGATAATTAAAAGACTTAAAAGTGAAAATAAGCAAACATACAAAGAGTAACCATTGTATTACATATTTTTCTTGTCCAAAATACACAGTTGACCATATATACATACACAAAAGAATGTGACCAACCTCAACAAAAAGAACCAAAAAGGGGAAAAAGAGTTGTCGGGGAACTGGCAATCATCACGCCATTCCCTCTATCAGTCATCGAAGAACCTAAAATATTAGTAGAGTAGTGAACCTTAAAATCGTTGTGGCTCAGTGAGCAATAAGGTCAGGGTGTTACCCATAACCGCCATTCCCAAAACAGTGCATGTATGCATGAATAGTAAAATGATGCAATGTGAATACATGGCATAGTATGAAAGCAATTATAAACAATGCAATAGTTATAGAAAACATTTCAAATACATGCCAGTAAAATAGTATCCAGGCTAGGGTTAAATCAGCAAAACCCAACCTATGGTCATCGCTTGAGTGGGTCCTGAGTCAGGCGTACTGGCCACTCAAGCAGGTCCTGAGCTAGGCGTACTCATCGAATATCCTAACCCCGAAGCTCAGCCCTCAAGTGCTGTGACTCGAGCGGGTTCTGAGGCTAGGCGCACTAATCATGTGCCTAAACCCCGACTTTTCACCCTCGAGTCCAATCCAATCACATTGAGTACCCTAACCCCGACGCTCGACCCTCGAGCCTATGCTCCTATTACCTATGTACATCTACGCATTTCAAATCAATCTGATCTATCTCAATCACATGAAGCCATTTAAACTATGTCATTTCAATCAATTTTTTATGCAAAAGAACATAATTACGAAAAACATCTGAATCGAACTACTCACCTCAGGTCCCGGCATTGATATCTTGTCGACACTCGGCCCAGTCTCGTAGTGCTCACTGGAATTTGCATCATTTAAACTTACTTTTAATTCTCTTTAGAATGTGGCATAATCTCTTATTCAACTATCCCTAATTGGTCTTGATCGACCCAAATTCAATTCGAACAAATTCGGTCAATTGGTCAAACTTGGTCAATTGATCAAAATTGGTCAACCTGATCAATGTTGGTCAAATTTAGTCGAATTGGGTGAAATTAGTTCAAAATTGGGTCATTTAGGCCAAAATCCCCAATTTCTAACACTTAGCCCAAATTCAAGCTTTTGCTCCCTTTGCATAGTAAATTTATGAATTTTTTGCGATCAATTCATAAGTCATATTTTCATGGAACTGTCCAGATTTCATTTACACTTCCTAATATTCATCAGAATTTTAGATTCTGATTTTTAGACACCATTTGCTATGGTTTCCAAGTGTGGTAGCAGGGACAGTAAAATCCTGCATCCTATTTGACAGACAGTCAATTGGTGTATCAGTTGACCACTTTACCCAATTTAGATTGAGGCAAATTGTGGTACACATAATCTTTACATGTCTAGTAATTTTTGATCAGTCAATTAGTCTCCTACATTCTCTGTTATATAACAGATTGTTCAAATGTTCAAGTTTCCTATGGTTTTGAAGTACCTAAACATCTCTATTGCTCCATTGATTTGAGGCCCTATCTTACATATTTTGTATAGCTTAGATTCTAAAATATTGATAGTTCAAGTCTCATATCAAAACAACAAGCAACCATGGCTATAATCATTCCTAGATCCACCCTACAACTTAGCACATATGTCAACAATTCAAAACATTTTCTAAGTACTAGATCCTTACATGTAACTAGGCATCTTGGCATGGACATAAAACTATGTATATAGAGACTTAGGGGTTTTGGTTTATACCTCCTTGTAGCATCTGGTGTGAGGTTTAAAACGCATCAAATCATAGTCCAATCGGATGTCCATAGCTAAGTCAAATGCTGCCTCAAATCTGGTTTTGATATTTTTCTTCTGGTGGAACTATTGTAACAGTTGATCAAACAGTCAACTTCATTGCCTTGTAAAATAGGTTTAAGGTTTCATTATTTGATTTTCATCACTTGGAGACTAAAGTACACAAGATAAGGAATGAAACAAGGGGTTTTACCTCGCTAAGGCTTTGTTACAGTAATTGAAAGTGGAATTCTGCAACAAATAATGTGGACTTTTGCTCAGTAGCTAAAGTTTTGTTGCATGTTGAGGTGTCCTTGCGTAGAGCAAAAAGGAGCGTCACGTGGCCATCCACGTGGCCCATGTGCTTCTATGCAAGGTGCCTTATTGTCACCATGTATTGGTGAGTCAAGAAGTGATTGGATTGGCAAAACCATGGATTTTGCTGGTTTTCCTGCCAAAAAACCCAGAAATTTGTTGGAAAATTCAAGAAAAATCAAAGGGGATGGTTGCTATGGTGCATGGGCCGGCCAGGCGCATGGGCTGGCCCACATGCTAGTTTGAATTCGTGCCAAAGCCATTTGACACGGGCCTGGGCCACGTCTTGTGACCCAAACAGCATGGGCCGAGCCCATGCTTCCGATTTTCGCTCACACGGGTCGTGAGCCCGTGCCGCCGAAAATCTGAATTTTTTTCTATTTCCTTTTCTTATATATATATGTAACACCCCAACCCCCACATTCCTTGAGTTTTGGGCAACCACCATTATTCTGACGGTGGACTTAACCAATTGGCAGGTCGGGCCGGTGCTACTTTACAAATGACACACACTTGACTTTCTATTTTTCAATACCACATGCCTTAGAATAAATTCAATAGTACAAATTCATATTTCATAAAATCAAGGCAATTAAAGGTAAAGAAAAATTCAACTTCTTTATTAATAAAAGAAAGTACACAACTTTGTAAACTATTACATTGTTGATCAATGATCTCAAAATAGAAA